>JAYRBV010015435.1:0-12677 GCA_036023255.1 Mitrocomella polydiademata
ACAGAGCACCCCGAAAACCCAAAACAACTTAGGTCTTAAGGTATTTCCATTTGTACGTTTGACGAATGGATCGATAGGATTAAATAGAATAAGGTTTTTAGATTTGACGCCAACAAATATTCTGTAGTTTCCAAAAGATAATTTGAAATCTTTTTTGGGAGTTTTTTAGAAAATGGATTTATACGTTTACTCTTAAAAACCATTAGAATTCAACGCATTTTTTTCTGCGAACTTTCATACGAAGCATCTTTAGTTTTTGGGCCTAATTCGAGGCAATAGGATTACAATATTATACTTTACTGGATACGTTCTGGAGCCAAATGTCCTTTTTTTGACCCATTATGACCATGACTCCCAGATCACGGTCAGAGATTGTCTGATCGCATCCTTTCCTTTCCGTCTTCTTTATTCTAACAACTGGTTTCAGGTCTCTTTGTTATTTGGACAGCTGGTCCCACTCGCTTTCGGCTGATGCCAGCACAAATCAACAATAAAATGAGATAAATGTATATGACAGTTCGTTCGGTTTTTGTTCCTCTAGATACGTTGCCGATTTCACTGTGGCGGCTGGATGTTTGGCCTTTGTAGAAAATTATGGTCGAACAATCTTGAAGGAAGGTTTGGTATCAAACTTCTTGATTCATCTGAACAACCTGTTAGAGTTTCAGGTCATCGGTCAAGGACACATTGTGATTGCCATGGACGCACTGACGAAATTGAAAATGGAAATAAGCGAAGAGTAGCAACTAACAAACACTTTGAATAGGTCAAGGGCTACTACTATGGACACACTGACGAAATTAAAGATAGAAATATGCGAAGAGTAGGGATGACTATAAATCATATTTGAATTAGTGGAAACATTAATTCAGACCAGAAGAGCTTGAACGAGATTGCTGTAAATATTTCTAGAAGTTTTATCTCTAAGTCATCTAAAACCAAGAGAATTCTAAAAGTACGGCGTTTCCTATGAAAACTCCCAGTACTTAATTGGATACACAGTCTACATTCTATGAATGGGGTCGTACTGTCTTTATCTTGGGCCCACAAAACCGTTGTTTCTCCTAATACTTCCTCGAATAAGTGGAAAATGAAAATATTTAGCGCCTCTCTATTTAATTTACCGAGGTCAAATATTTTACTCTGATATTATTGCGAATTAATTTCAATTAGTTCAGCTAAGCAGAGAACTGCTCGCCTTTGTCCTCTTTTACTCTGAAGATACCCGCAAGTTAGTTTTAGGGTTAAACCACTCACATTGGCGAGTCCCTAAATATAGCCCTTAAATAGTAGTTCTACCACTGTAAATATTTAAGTTTATATAACTATAACATAATATTTCAAATCTTAGATTAATATGGATATATTTCACTTTTTAAAACAGTTTCATACTTGTTACCATATTCCACTTTTTAGAAATCTAATTTTTTTTTTTGAAATATATATTTGAAATAGATAGAAGTGTTTAGTTCTCTGAAGTACGAATCCGTCACCGGACGTTTTTGCCTGGGAAATCCGGTTAAAGTTCGGTAAAATGTTCTTACACAACCGGTCCGGCGTAGGATACTTCTTTGTTCGCTCTTTGGTGTAAATCTCCTTCGGAATTTATTTTTTGTTGTTTCACTTTTAAGAAGGAAAAAGTCAATCTTGCTTAACCTCGTTACCAGGGTTTTAATTCCCTTTTTTTTACTGATGGCGAAGAAAAGCCCTGGAAAGGAGGTGCAATCTTTCTAAAATAATGTGTTGATAACTTGGGTGGGATAACAATTTGTTAAGAAGTGACCATAACGAAGGAGTGTTTCCTATACAGTACACATTATTGGGTTCTGTATCAATTTGTGGAGCTGTGGCCGAGTGGTTAAGACGCTAGGCTCGTAACCTGCTGATCGGGAGTTCGAGTCCGCCACCGGTCACAGTGATCCTCTCATTGCTAATTTCAATAGGTTCCGTTGTAGGTGTTTCGCAACGCAGGCAGGACCCTCAGGATAACAGTCTACTTAGTTACTACCTATAATACTACTTAGTATTGAGAGGCTATCCTGGGTAAACATTCGATGATGATAATAATAATAATAGAACAACACTTCTTCACTTAGTTTTGTTTAATAAGAATTTTCCCTTCCACTGAGACTATAATAAGCGCGGTACTTTGGAAGAAACTCCCTCCCTCCCTCCTATATTGCCCGCATTCCGTTCGTTATTTCTTCTTATAACCTAAATTTTCCATGAGGTAGGCATGATAAAATATGTTATTATTCTTATTAGACATTGCACACCCTCCCCACACCGATGATTTTTGCATATTATGTCTCCCCCACCAATAAACTTTGTAATTATGTGAGGACACTAACAGTATATATTTTACAAACAAATAAAAGAATAATAAAGTATAGTAAAAATATACTCAACAAAAATTAGTTTGCTTGAGAATTTAGGTCATAGCAAAGGATAGTTACAGTTTCATAGTTGGTACGCGCCTGTTTATCCCAACAGCTGAAAATGAATCTACCAAAAATTGTCCATTGGAAACTACTATCTTTCTTCGTTGGTTGCTTTGCAAAATTGCTTTATATCTGTTTCGATTTCTGATAAGAGGCTGATGAATAGTTTAGCCTAAAAAGGAACGCTGCTATAAGAACCAAGCGTCTCGAGATATTATAGGCAATGGCCTCCAGGCTACAATTTTTTCTTGGAAAGTTGTTTATCAGCGCGCGACGGACTTTCGTTTTCTCAGTTTTATCTACCCGCCTGGTTCACGAGATCTGTTTACTTATTTTTTAGAAAACCGGCTTAACAGATTAAATCAACTAAGCCATAAACATTTACAAATCACGTCAAAGATTACACTTTTCCTATACTTTCCCCCATTGTTTTAAAATTTACAATAAACTGAATCCTACCAGGCAACGTTTACAAAGGGTGACGCATTACTGTAAACAACACAAAACTTTACATTGTAAAAAATAAGGAGAACTCTTTTCTCTAATAAAAACCGGCTGTGCATACAATAACAAATCTTTTTCAAGTTGTCATTTATACTTAAAAAGTGTTCCCGCTATGATAACACAATAGATTTTTCATTACAGTTTTATGGATTGACTCGAGTTGACAATCAAAACAACATTTGATACTACACATTTCCGAAAAGGTCAATCTTCAAAACCACACTTCGTGGAGTTATGAATTGTTGCTGAGAAATCTTTTGCTATATGTGTGTGATGTTTTGGTGAAAGTAAAGGAAAATAAAGTTGCAATTGTAATCGATCGTTTTGTTTTTTATGAGAAGATGGAGAAAGATTTAGACGAGCTGCACAATCTAGCAAATACAGCTTTCCAAGTAGGAGATTTACAAAATTAATTATTTTAACTATTTTTCGTGATTTTTATGCGCTTTGATCTCTAACTTCAATTTTACTCTCTATTTTTCTTTTTGTAGAATGTTTCCAATTTGACACCAGCTTTGAGACATTTAGTTGCCAATGCTAAGATTTATCAAAAATCTGTACAAGGTAGAGTGTGTAGCCCTTTATTTTTTATTAGGGTTTATTGAAAACCTGCCAAAATATTTTTATCGTTCTTGTGTTTATACTTGACTCTTTATTTTAAAATTTGACTTTATACTCATATAAAGCCAGAGCATTGGATTATGCCCCCCCCCCCCTTTTGTGTATGTTGCTGTGCAAAACTCTTTATCCTTGCAGAAAGCATTCATTTGAATAGATCAACGATAGGAAAATATGTAAACCTGTAAATTAATATATTAATTTAACCTCGCAACTTTAAATATACATTTTAGTTTAGACATCATAGGCATCATACAATACTGAACTACTATACCCCATAATTTAATAAATCTTAATGGCACTGATTATTATTGTTAGCTTTATAGAAACATTTAAATTTTAATTCTATAATGAACAAGCTGGATGATTTTGCTCAAAGTATAAAACAAGGAAAAAAAAACTTTTTATTTTGGCCTTTTGAAGTGTGTATTAATGGAGTCATATAATAATAAAAAACATATTGCTATGTTTTACTTATGGATAACCAGTGCATTTGTAATCACTTATGAATTACAAATTTCCTTTGTGAAAACCGTTAATTAGCATTAACTTTTGTTCAATGGAAGTGAAGTAATATTCTCCTGATTTGATATAGTGCATCATATAGCAACATAATAAAACATGAATTATTTGAATGGGAGGAAAGTGTTCTTTTACGCAAAAGAACAGGAAATTGATCATGCAACTGCAATTATTTAATGAGAAAAACACGATATCTTTTGATAAGATCAATGTATCTGAAAATGTATTACATTTGTAATTGTACAATTTACATGAAAAAAATGTGATATCAATGTGGAGCAATTACACTTATCCTTTCTTATCACTTAAACCTTTTTGTTTTATATAAAGTCCCCATCACATCTTATTTTTGGATAAGCAATTGTACTTGCATGTTTTCATATTAAATTCATACTAAATTCTTGACAATAATAAACAGCGTGAAAAAATAAAAACTGATTTGTTACTGTAACAGTATATTATATACCCTTTATGCCCATTTTTGTCATATTCTGACCTGGTGTAAAAATGAGTTCTTGATATTAATTTTCAAAGTTCCTTTTTACACTCTTAAGAAGCCTATATTTTTACATGTTTTTTAATATATAAACATTTGCTTCATTTTTTTCTTATAGCAACATGCAACCTAGCAGTAATGTTTATAGAGTCTTTCCAGCAAGTAGCTTGCGCTGCTACTGTTTCAGAGGGATCAACAAAGAAACTAGGTAAAGAAATTATGTTAAAAAAGTTGTTGATTCTTTTGCTTGGCTTTTCGTTGAAATCTTCTTATGTTTTTCCTACAAAGCTGTTTTAACAAGGCACCACCTAGATATAGAATCCTCCTTGTAACATGATATTATTTACTCCTTTGAAGTGTTTACTGAAAGTGTGTGTTTGCTTTGCATGCACATAATTTGTTGATTTTGTCAACTTGTTTTACTGAAATTATGGAATCTGAGGAAATGTATATATACTTTACTAAAAAAGCTGCGGTTATAAATGTATATATTTTTGCAGTATATATTAACTTACAGTCTGTAATAATGCACAAATTTATACACTTTACAACTTTAGTAAAACTATAAATCTTTGAATCCTGACATAACATAATGTAACGCAATATCACAGCATTTCTCTTAAAAGTGTGACTGTTTTACCCGTCTGCATAGCATGAAACTTTACACTTATTAAAGAATAATTGTCCTTTTTTCTTATGACAATACAACTTTTGATTGATTTTTTACAAAACAAAACTCTTTATTGTTTATTGATGAATTTCATCTAGTTTATATATATATACAACTTAAAAAAACAGGTGATTAAACGAAATCATTCAGAAATGCATTTTGAACCAAGTTATCCATGATCTATCATCTTACATTCCTTAAAATCAGTTTGACCCTTATCATACTTAAGAGATGGATTTACCAGCTATAAATAACTGGGATGGATAATCTTTTCAATATTAGGGAGCTACTGTAAAATAAATGCAATTTTTCAGATACTTTCTTTGATATATTATAGTTAACTTTGTACTGAGCTATGAAAAATAAAAATAATTTTTATCATTTAATTATTTTTATAAGGGATAATAAAACAAAGATTTGAATTTGGCAAGCGACTTCTAATCAAACAGATTAGTTGGAAAGATATCGGAACATGTTCGTACTAAATTTCACTTAAAAGTAAAAGAATTTTCAAACTTTCACATTGTGTAAGAATTAAATATTACTTTTCAGACCTTTTCTGTTTGTGTATAGAAAACATCACATTTTAAACATGTTTATGAAGCTTTTTTCAACACATAATGTAAGATGAAACAGCAAACAGTCTATTCATTGTCCTGTTTTAGAAACACAAATATATGAACAATTCACTAAATTTCAACAACTATGTCATAACTTATTTTTAGCTAAGTGATGTTCCTTTTTAAGAATTCTTCAGTGTTTGTTTTTAAATGTTTACTTTGAAAACTAAGGGAGCGGAAGGCTCTACATGCCATGCTTCTTTTTGAATAAACATTCACCAATTTATTTTTAACAGTATTTTACTAATCTGTAGAAGATGCAGAGAATGTATTCAAAAATAACTTTTTGCATGTCACAGAAAAACATTTTTTGTAATGATTCTAAGTGTTTAAGACACTTGAAAATGTCATGAATAACTTTAAAAACATGAATATATACAAGTGGCTTTGGTTTATTTTTAATCTTACTCTGTTTGTAAAAAGATTCTGCGTCCAAAAATTTGAACACCAAATTATTGAGTTTTCCCTATGTTTTCCTATTTGAAATATATATCAAATTTCCATGTTAAACCTGGACACACCCATTGGGCAGCATTTAGTGGAGGTGTGTTTATTATTGATACATCAACTTCAAATTTTACTTCTTTAATAATTTTGCCTAGATGTCAGATTTATATTGATAATTATTTGAAATTAATAAAGACAACTGCACCTGAATTGCAATTGAAAAAATTAATTAACGCGATAAAGGTGTGTTTGCAGCTCCAAAGTAAACATCATGTTTGCATAAAAATTAGGAAACTCATTCACACCACAACATTGAATACATATTTGTGGTTGCCTTCAAATCTCTCTTACGCAGCTCTGGTTTTCTAATGACTTTTCTATAAATAAATTTTAATAAACTATTGCTAATAATCATGTCTCTCATTGTGAAAATAAACCTGATTGAAAATTTGACCAGTGATATCAATTTTCCTAAAAGAAAAAATCCAAAAGTGAGACCTAAAAACACACTATAAAAATATATATAATAGCAAAAACTTTTCTTACCATGCAAAGAACAGGATATACTCCATTTAGAGCTAAATATTTAGTTTTTATGAAACATCTTTTAATGATCTTTATGATAAAGACTTTTAGAAAACCCCTTTTTAAGAAATTATAGATGAACTTTCCAATCAATCAATCAATCAAACAAAAACTTCTCAACAATTATTGATTTTCTTTGCGCATCTGAATTTTTAGGGGATGTTTTGGTTGATATTATGGATGCATTCAAAGAAATTGAAAACATGAAACTAGAATTGACAAAGTTGTTTATAAATGAAATTATCATTCCGTTAGAGAGTAAAGCAGAAAATGAAATCACCCAAACAAAGGTATTGGCTTTCATCTTTTTTGAAAAATTAAAATGCAAATTTAAGCTAATCAAACTTTTCATTTCTTTTGTACAATACATACTATAAAGCTGGATTATTTCCTTATTGTAATTTCTAAACTACTGACCTAAATTATTTCCAATAGAGAAGGAGCCCCTAAAAGATTTTTTAATTTTTAGTTTCAAATCAAAAATATCTACAGTAGACTATTTTGAATATTATTTAGAGTCACTAAATAATGTATCTGTATCTCATCTTTAGAATACACATAAAAGTTACAATCAGGAAAACAAAGTTCAAACGGAGGTATATTTAGTTTGATCCTTATATATATCAGAATATAATGTTAACTTTCTATTTCATTTATTCGAATTTTACAAGTAAGTTAGACCGTAGTTGAAGGCGACCCAAAGGATCCTTTTTTCGTTAGCTACTACCTTGGGAAACTTACACTCGTCCCAACCCTTGATTGATTAGTGCAGGGAGGCAAGACTACATACTTTTACACTCTTTGGGTATGGGTCGGCTAGGTATTGAACCCACGATATTGTGCACGGTACGGTATTTATTCGAAGTTTGGTTTTAAATAACATCCTTTCATTGAATTTATATTTTCAGTTGACAGAAAAGGCAAAATCGGGAGTTTCGAAGGTCAGAAAGAAGAGCATTAAGAAAAAAAAGCCTTCAACGAAGCTGGAAGAGAAAGAAAAGACGGTATGGTATTTAAGATATTGGCAAGTTGTGTTGTCTGATTATTATACCGAGAATTGTATTTTTAATGTCTAAACTATATAATGTGTTATTTTGATAAAAAATATTGCATGTATTTTTCGGACATTAAGATAAACTAATTTTATACTATAATACTATAATACTAAAATTTCATTTTTCATTTTTCATTTTTCTAATCTAGAGTACTCAAACCCTTGATGAGGAGTCAGCCAAATTGAAGAAAGTCAGAGAAGAAGGCTTAAGAAAGGTGGCCTATATTTATGTTTTGAATCTTGTTCACAGAGCGCTTTTTAAATTCTTCACTTTTTCTATAACCTTCCCTACAGTAAAGTTTGTGCAGTCGATATAATTCTGGTTTTTCATTTGTTGTAGTTGGTGTGGTACTGACAGTAGGTTATCATGAACTCCTTTTGGATGTATATTTTGCAATATTTTTTTTCTATTCTTCTAGGCTTTAATTGAAGAAAGACGCATATATTGTTTTGTTGCAGAGCGTATGTGCTCCTATGGTAGAGGCATGGTGATCTATAATAATAGGGTGAATATTCCTTGTGTTTTCGTCTTCTGTTTTTGTCTTTCATCTTTGTATTATATTTGTTGGAATTTTTATGACAAATTATTCAAATAAGTTTAACAAAGTCAAATGTCAAACAGAACATAAGTAACAGGCGCGTATCTGAGGTGTTTCAATTTCAGTCAATTTCAGTCAATTTCGAATTCGATGTGCTGCTTCGCAGACACTTCTTTTTCCAGTAGATACGCGCCTGAGTAACTAATTTGATGTGTATTTACAAAATTTGTTTTATAGTCCTGGAAAACAGTCCTGGAAAAGGGAAATATTAAAATAAAGTTCTGGAAAAGTCCTGGGAATTTATTTAGGGTAGCCACATACACTTTTAACTGTTGCAATGATAAATTGCCTACCAGTAAAATTATTCTTCAAATTTGATTCCTTGTAGATTTCCAATTTTGTGAATCAAAAGCTACCGGATTGGCAGCAATACATTGCCAAACCAACAGAGCTGCCTCAAGAAAGTGAAGACATCATAATGGTATGTTTATAGACAATCAACCCTTTAGTCGCTTAGTACAAGATGCCATATTAACAGTTTATGTCTCTTTATTTACCTTTAAAGAAACTGTTTCTGTCCTTGTAACCTCTTTTCTGAACTGTAGAGTTCTAGAGAGTGCAGAACCGCGAGACGTGTCTCGACCTCATCAGTCGGGTACAATGCAAGTGTAAAACACAAGAATTTTGCAAAAATAACAAACAGTCCTATCGTCCTTGATTCTAGTATAAAAGATTCGTTAAACACGGTCTATATAATGTGAGAAATTTGTTATTTTTAGAATCCCACTGGTTATAAAATGGGCACTGTTAGGGGGAAAATATCAAAGGCTGACAAAAAAGATTCATTGAAACGTGGTAAATCATTCAATAGCCATTTCCCCACTAAGTACAGTACGATGGAGGGGCGTTCATCACGAGGTGGCTCACGACCGATCCTCTCCAGTGTTTCTGTTACTTCAGCGTCTTCCCAAGCCAGTCTAACAAACCCTTCAACGCCATCCCCAAGAACACCGGCTCCTAAGTCACCACTCATTGCTGCATCACCGCACATCAACGGTGACAGCATGTTTCCAACTCCACCACACTCTGTGAATGGTGAAGCCAAATCGTTAGTTAATGGTGGGTCTAGCCCTACCCCAAATGGAGGAGATGTTAGCCAACCAGTAGGGTTATATGTTGGTGATCAATCGGTGTTAGCCGCATCCTCCAGTCCTCCAAAAAGCGAATATGCTAATGTGGTAGTACTGCCAAAAGACGACCAAGATAATGCAACCAGAAGTCTTTCCTTTTCTGGAGGGATTGCAAAGCCGATAAGGAAATTGAACGATTCGCCATTGAGCAGAACAGAGAGTGATGCAACCGAGGCGAGAAGAATGTCTAATCAGGCGTCGTCGACTCTGCCACCACCACCACCACCAATGATGGAGAATGGAGAGGTGCCGGATTTTGCTTCCAAACTGGCTATGATTCAGACACAGCTGAGTGAGAAAATCAACAAGAAGAATTCAGGCGGTGACAATGAAAACAAGTAGGTCTTATTCCCAACTTTATTTCTTACAAATTACTGTATAGAGATAATGGATCGAGTGGAATTTGAAATCGTTACCTCTTGATTGCTAGGCGGTTGCTCTTCTAACTGCGTTATCTGTTCCCTTAGGGGTCGGATTTTTTTGTTGAGAATTAATAAAAACGGGGGGGGGGGGTCGGAATTTACCTTCAGAAAGGAAACGAAAAATAGTGGAAAAGTTGAAAAAAATAGAGAATTTAGAAGATAATAAAGAATATGAAGGTATAAGTGTTGATTTTTCTTGCTTGCTTTGCAGAAAACGCATATGGTATTGGATTAGCAAAAGTCGTGTGTACAGGGGTAAAAACGTGTTTAAATTGATAAATATATCAAAATATATCAAAATGACTATTCTTTTACTAAATATTGAAGCCATGTTTATCCCATTTATTGGGTTCACCTGTCGAGCTCTGTCTGTCAAATAGGGATTCTAGGGATGTAGTCGCCGGGGAAGAGTCTTTAACCATGACTCAACCAGACTTCGGATAAAAACTAACATAAGGACACCATAAAATAATTCTAGAGAGCATACAAGTTATCAATCTTACCAATTTAAATTCATTTCATGCTGATGTTTTTTACGATCTTCCATCCAGGCAAATTGAACATGGTAGATCTGGCCGGAAGTGAGCGCGTCAGCAAATCCGGTTCAGATGGTCAACGAATGAGAGAAGCTCAAAATATCAACAAGTCTTTGTCCGCCCTTGGTGACGTCATTCACGCATTAAAAAACAAGAGTTCGCATGTGCCATACCGTAACACGAAGCTGACGTACTTATTGCAGGAATCACTAGGTTAGTACAACATAATATAATTTACTTCATTGGCAAGAAATGTACCACCTTAAGGTTGAAGTTTTCGCGATTTTTGGCATAACAAGAAAAGTTGTACTTTAAAGGGATTTAAAGTTCGCGGGGATTTAATTTCGCGGATGGTTCAAAATGTAATTTTTCGCGGAGATTTAATTTCGCGGATCGGTCTGTTCAAGCATTTCTTAAAACAATTAAAAAGACAAAAGCAAGAAAATTAAGTAAGGATAAAAACGACTTCAGAATTGTTATTGTTCTAGAATTGATTACAAAGTAGAAACAAAAGTGTTATTTATTAGCTCTTTTAAATGTTTCTTTTAATTTCGCGGATTCGACTGTTGTTTTCATCAATTTTTCGCGGAGACAAAATTTCGCGGATGGCGTCTTTTTAAGTTTTTCGAATTCGCGGATTTTCGCGGATAAGGCCGAAATACGCGAAATACGCGAACTTTAATCCCTTTAAAGTATATTCCCGTGATCAAGTCATTAGCCTTAAGCCTTTAGAAGTTTAGATAAAGTTGATAAATCTTGTCGATGTTAGTAACCTAATACCTAGGCTCTTTAGATCAAATCGATTTTTGCTTTAAAATCTTAACTCGCTTGGCAAAGAAAAAGGAAGTTGAAAGCTAAACGAAGACAACCAAATTTTGCGTTTTTCCCAAAATGTTATAACCAGTATTGCGGATGTGTCAGGCTACTAAAGTGGTACTTAAAACAGTAAAAAATTACAGACTTTCTGTCTGATTACCAAAGCTTTTTCATGATTTACATTGGAATAAGATGTTAGTTTAATGGCCCTTGGTATATAAGATGTTAGTTTAATGGCCCTTGGTATAAGATGTTAGTTTAATGGCCCTTGGTATATTAAAACGGGAAGAAATCAAGAATAACTACAAATTGATTATTTTTCACAACGTATATTTCAAATCAACAGTTAACGATTGATGGTATTGCGGCAGGTGGATATTTTTGACCATAGGGGCCGACTCGATGGGTGATTCCGATGAACCTTCTTAAAGATACTGTCTCGACAAAAAAGTTTCGAATATGTTTCAAAGAATTTGAACCCCCTTCTATTAAGCACCGGAGAGTATCTGTTGCCAAGTTGCATTTTTGGAACATGAGTGGTTTTAAGAGTGCAGTTTGATTGCCAATGTGCGTTTTTAGGTGTGTATTTCTATTGTGAGTATGCTTTCTGAGAAAAGAATGAATAAGAACATTTTGTTTCCTTGCAAAGGTTGAAAAGTTCCAAGAAAAACAATGTGCCAAAATATAGGTAGAAAGCCTCTTGTGGCATACATTTGGTTTTACTAGTTGTTATTTTTTTTATTTTTGAATGTATAGAAAGTTCACTCGTTGAATCACTGAATCACATGGAAACAATCTTCTAAAGAACATTTGTAGATCACAGTTGCTAGCTTTTCAAAGATCCCTGTTTCCGAAGGACGTAGCTGATTCTTCTGCGTAAGCAGTTTTTCATAGCCTGCAGACGGCCGTCCGGTACGGAAAGAAATTTTCCTATTTACAGATTCTTCCTTACTGAGAGTTTGGTACAGGCTAGTTGTTCAGCGTCCTCAGGCTAGTTGTTTACATGAGGCATGCCTTGGTAAACCAGCTAGTGTTTACATGAGGCATGCCTTGGTAAACCGGCTAGTTGTTTACATGAGGCATGCCTTGGTAAACCAGCTAGTATTTACATGAGGCATACCTTGGTAAATCGGCTAGTGTTCCTGAATGAACATCAATCAGGATTTAGAAACAGTCATTCAACGCAAACTGCAATTTCGGTTGTGAAGGATTTTGTG
>JAYRBV010015446.1:0-12676 GCA_036023255.1 Mitrocomella polydiademata
AATGGTGCTTATCATGAGACGTATTACGGAATGATTTACCATAGCTAGTATAATCGAAAGTTTTGCTAGCAACCGGCTACTGTTTTCAAACAAGATTAAAAGAGTTTCCTAATAAATTCAGGTTGATTTATTTGGCCCTCAAATTCTTCTGTTTTTCGTAAGTTTAACCCCAAAAATTTCACTGTTTCCATTTCACTATTTTTTTGGCATCTTATATTTTCTTTTTACCTAAAATTTAATGCTGAAAGATTGAGTTTCATGCTACCGTTATACAGTAGTAACCTTGTGTCTGGAAAAATCCCTGATAATGTGTACAAATGTTTTGACAGACAAATACTGATTAAAACACTGATTAAAACAATGAAAAAATAATTAATAAATTGTAATTTCACTTGTTCTCTTCATAAAATTTCAATTGGGCCATATAATGACAGATCAGTATAAATTATTACAAATCTGCTTTAATCTGCTTTTTTCAATTTATTTTTCTGTGGTTAGATTGAAATGTTCTTATTGAAATTTGCTTTATTCTAGAATTACATTTGAATTTATCCAAACTATTTCCAAAAATGTCATTAGTGACCATGTATTAAATTACAACATTTTATCTAAATGAAGACGTGTATGTATCAATATCAATATAGAAAACTACTCTCCTTGGATTTTTTTGAAATGAAATTGAATCAAGAATATAAGATGCTATTACTCTATATTAAATTCATATCTAATAAGCTTACAAATCCAGGCCTACTGATACTTTGCAAGATATATATTCAAATTAAGCCATTAAGAATGTTATACATCCCTGTATGACAAATTAGATAATCTGGTTTGTGTGCCTAATGTTATACAAATAGGTGAAAATATTTTGTTTACAAATTTTTTTAAATCATCAGTTGATGTAGATACTGTCTCTTTTTCTTTTACCTTCTCAGAATTATTCAAGAGAAAGAATGACAGGTGAAGACAAGGAGTTGATGCAGGTTTGATAAAAAATTCTCTCAAAAGTAGTCATCAAGTAAAATCCTCAAAAATTAGAGATTGTGTGCCCTGAAAGTCTGAAACTTTTGCCAGAACTTTATTTTGCAGTTTGAAAAAAAAAAAAACGCAATAATTTTACATCTACTGCATTTTCGCAGGCGAGTAATAAAAAGTGGAGGGGCCAATATAATAGGAGTTTCACAATAAGTTAGTGACTAAGGAGGACCCACCATGGTTGGGGCCGACTGGCCAGGAAAAATTTGTAATTTTGAACCCTCTAGATTTGTATATTAAGAAAATATTTCAATTGTTCGAAAATAATCCAATTATACAAGATTTTTTGAAATCATTTAGATAAGGGTAGTGTAGTGTAGTGAAAGGATAAGTCTCATGTGCCTTATTTTGATAGCTAAAGATATTCTTTAAAGTAAAATGTAAAATCTTGAGCTTAAATAAAAATCTTTTATTGCATCATGAATATGAGGTGAATATCAAAATCGAAATATTATTGTAATTTGCTTGAAGAAAAAAAAAGATTACTTAGCAAAAAAGGCCCCCCTCCCGTCGCCGCGGCCCCTGTTTCGTGATAATAAATTTTGTGGTTGGAGTTCAGCTGAATTTAGTTTTTAATTACAGCATCATCTAAAAGCAATTTTACTAATAAAAAATGATTCCTATCCTATATTATTTTTTGAGCGTACAGGGTGTATCAAAAAAAACCTTCTCGAAACAATAGCAATCCATAAAAGTAGATTTGTTTTGATACAACCTGTACATACTATGTAGATGCCCCCTTAAAGTTCCAGCTAAAGTTGATGATTACAAAGTTCTTAGAACGCACGGTCGTTACTTATCATATTACAAGGTAATGTGATCTTTTTCGATGATAAAGAAAAACATTTAAAAAGTATTTACCGTTTTTCTTCATTTCTGGCCATTCTTCAGTCATCAAGTAAGTCTTGTAAACATAGTCTACACCAGCAACTTTAAACATGATCCGTGAAGGTTCAGCTCTTCCAACCACTGGAAAATAATGAAGAGTGTATTTTGTCATGATGTGTGTTGTCTGTTGTTCGTTCTCTAGAAAACAAGAAGAAATTAATTGTAGACCAGCTGCTGTGTCGTCCTCCGATATATCAAGTTCCTCCGATATATATACTTTTTTCTAGTTGTTCTAGAACTTTTCCAATTAAAATAGCTTTTGCTTTTCAGGTCTAAAATTAAGCTGCAAATAAAGGCATTGCAAGCAAAAATGAAATGACACTGCACTTTAGCAAACCAGAATCTTCTAATGAGGAGGTGTGTTCAAAACAAAAGCACATGTTAAAATACACAGTGAGTGCCATGCTTTCATTCTAACAAAAACACGTGCAAACTTTCGACGAATCAGAATCAAATGGTTTTGTTTATTACGGAAACAGCACTTTAATATTCATGGGAAAAAACCTACTTTTATTAAAGACATTAAACTTCTAGATAGGATACGATATCGACCCATGACTCCTTTTTAACCATGAAATAGCATAACATCTCTCTGTGCTAAAATAGCACTGAAGAGTCAAATTTTCTATCAAAATATCCCCATAACTCCTACTTAGTGCACGTTGAGTACAATGGTTTTACGGTATTAAAAATGTCCAAACTATTTGTTTTCTTTTTACGTACAGCCTATGTTCGCCGCTCAACATTGGAACATAGGCTGTTGTTTTCATAGTTTCCGCGCTGAGGATAACTGAATGAAAGTAGACCTTCATCGAGTCGAGTGTTCGGGAGTTAAAGTACCTACCTACCTGCCTACCTTGTCCTACTTGCCTACACTGCACAGCCACAGTCTGATTGTTGAAATCAAGTATATAGAAGGTACCTTTTATATTTAACAGTGTTAAAATCAAACTCGGAACTTTATTTCTCTGATCTAAAATGGCTGATGGCAAAAGCTATGGATTGATCATAAAAAAAGGACTTAAAAAGAAAGGCTTGAATAAAGTTCATTCAGTCTTTGGAAATGAAAGTAGCAGTGATGACGATAGCCGTAAAAATAAATCAGTCACAGATGAAAGCTCAAAAAAACTTTCAACAAGGCAAACCAAAATTGAAATATCAAAAGCTTTAAATGAGGATCCAACTGTTTATGATTATGATGAAATATATGATCAAATGGAAGAGAAAAAGAAAGAAACTGCCACATCGATAGCTCAAGAGGACAAGAAAAGTAAATATATTTCTAAGCTATTGAAATCTACCGAGACTAGAAAAATAGAAGAAGAGCGAAGGAAAGAGAGGAAGATCCAAAGAGAAAGAGATGACGAAGGAGAAGAGTTTGCAGGTAAAGAAGAATTTGTGACTTCATCGTATCGAAAGAAGATTGAAGAAAGAAAGGCGGAAGAAGAACGACAACGCAAGCAAGACGAAGCTGATGCGAAAAACGATGTTACAAAGCAAAAAGATCTTGGAATGTTCTACAGAAACTTGTTGTCAAAAAATACTGCAATGGGAGGAGAGGAGGTAACTGAAAAGAAAGAGGAGTCTCTGAAAAAACCCTTACCAGAGGTTGAAGATGAGAAAAAGAATGTCAAAAGAAGATCTTTGTCAAAGAATGAAAATTTGTCAGAATCTGATAAAGATAGCAACAGAACTGATGAAAATTTTAAGAAAAGCAAGAAGAGGAGTTATCGTAAGGTAGAACGAAAACAAAGCTACAGTAGTGAAAGCAGTGACAACAAAATCCAAGAGAAAGAGATAAAGAATTTGAAAAACAAAAAGAAATCAAGTAAAGCTGAAAGTAGCTCAAGCAGTGATGATGAAAAACAAGAAAAAGAAAAGAAGGCTAAAAAGAAAGATTTGAAACACACAAAGAAGTCCAAAAAAGCTGACAGTAGCTCAAGCTACAGCGAGGAAGAAGATATTCCAAGTAGGAAAACTTCTAAAAATCACACATCATCGTCTTCCAGCAGCAGTGAAGAAGATAAAGGCAGCAAGAAGAATAAGAATCAAGGGGGTCTGAACATCAAGAAAAAACTCAATAAAAAAGCAAAAGAGCCAAAGTCTTTGAGGAAGAAGAGTTACCATAGTGACTCTAGTTCTGATGATGACAAAAATGATCGAAAATCTGAAGGGTCTAGTGCTTCAAGTGCTTCAGAGATAGAGACAAGAAAAGAAAAGTTGGCCTCTAAAAGAAAAGAAAACCATGAACATTCAGATGAAAAAGAAAACAATTCTCCAATTGTCAATAAAAAGAAATCAAAAGATCAGAAGATAAATATGTTTGCTAGGCGAAATAATGAAGAAGATATTCTAGCTGCCAGAGAGCGATATCTAGCTAGAAGAAAAGCCTTAGAGGAAGCAAAAGATGATTTTGAATAAACCAAGATATAATTCTATTATTTTCAATACTTTTTAGAATGGTTGTATTCTTCCACTATTAAAAATTCCATTTTCACATTTTTTACATGAAAAGTCCAGGGTTTGAAAATTGAAATTATTCTAATGTTTTTAGTACTTTTGATATCATCAAAATATGGCTCATGTGTACAATATATATTACAAACTCTGAAAAGCCAAAAAGTAAGATAAAGAAAACAGCCATTTTTTTTTTTTTGGGGGGGGGGGGGGTGATTTCTTTTATATTTACTGTAGCTTAACGATATATGAATATTTGAAAAAACTGAAAAAACTTGAATGTCAAAATCTACTTTAAAATGTTAATAGTTTGTCATTTTGAAAGAAGTGAGTGATTGGTTGTTGAAAAAAACTACTTTTTTCTTGAAATTGCTTGTTGCTATATTTTATGCATAACTTTCTCACAAGTATGTTGGGTACTATAAGATAATTTTTTCAAAAACCCAATATTTTACAAGGTAACCTTGGTTTTGATGATTTTCAATTAAAGTTTTATAGAAATAAGTTTAACACTACAATTTTTATGTTCCAGAAAATCCCTTCTTTAAATTCTGAAAAAACAGTTGCGCTGTGCTGTCTAATTAAACGGTTTTCTAGCAGCGCACTGTATATTTAGCTCCTGGTAATTATAATTCTTAATTTTTTAGGCATATGCTGTTTTATTATTCTGAGTTCAATTCAATTTTATTTTTTCTATATAAAAAAGAGAAAAAAAGAAAAATGTCATTGCAACCAGTGAAACAAACAATAGATAAGAATGAAAAACAATCCTTGTTAGCTGTTTTACAATTCTTGAAAAAGAAAAATCTAAAGGTTTGTGTTTTTTTCCTTAAAAGATTTGATATCATAAAATGATATTAATTATTTGACGAATTTCATCTCTGTAAACATCTCGCTGAAGAAGACATTTGAATGTTGAAACATGTTCGCATTAAAAAAAGTTGTGTTTTTATTCAAATTAATATTAATTATACTTATACTAATACTTATAATAATTCATCAATTTGAAATTTCTTCAAAATTTCACTTTATTCATTTGTCACTTTTAGGAAGCTGAAGAAGTCTTACGAAGAGAAGCAGGCCTTGATTCAGTTTCAGCTGAAGTCTCAACTACAAGTAGTAATGAGCCAGACCTTACCAACGTTTTATCTGAATATGAAAGGTTATAATAAAATTATGTTTGAACTTAACCCTGCACTTGTTATTTTTCACTTAGGTCAATTATTATTAATTATTTGTTTTTATATGGAGAAAAAAATGAAGGACAATAAAGTTTGTGATAAAGTTTTTTAAAGCCACACCACGTGACATTTATACATACTCTTGGGTGCTTAATAAGCGGGGCCTGCTTATTAATTTTTGCCTTTTTTTCCGACCCCGACGGAGCTGTTAAGACATAAATTTACTTTTTTGTATGCACAAGGAAGGGATTTTTCCTGCGTTTTCTGCAAAGCAAGCAAGAAAAATCAACACTTATGCCTTCATATTCTTTATTATCTCCTAAATTCTCTATTTTTTTCAACTTTTCCACTATTATTCGTTTCCTCTCTGAAGGTAAATTCTGACCCCCCGGTTAATAAAACCCCCTTGTTTATTAATTCTCAAACAAAATTCCGACCCCCACTTATTAAGCACCCAAGAGTGGGTAGTTTAGCAGAGGTGTATTTAGAACATCGCCACACGAAAATAAGTCTCTCTCCTCTAACCGCAAAATAAATTGCTAAATTTCACAAAATTGATAAATAATATGTCAATTCAAGGAGCCCTTGAGTAAATGGACTCTAAAATGACATTAGAACATTACAAGCCTTCCTCTTTCTTATGTTTTTATGAACATTTTATTCCTGTGATATGTTTCATCCGCAAAATTAAATCCCCAAGAAAAGTTGAAAATAAGCCAATCCACAAAAATAAAGTACAAACAATTTCGCGGATGGGCTCAACCACGAAAATATCTCCCCGCAAAAATTTGCCACAATAAATTAATCATGATTTATCTATACATTTATACTAAACTTCTCTACTGGGATCATGAATATTTTAAAAATATTGAATATTATCTTTTCAGTGATGGTGACCCATTACGATATGAAGAATATTATGAAAGGTATGCACTGTGCTAATCTTTATTTTTATACTTTCATGCAAAAGTAAACTACAATACTGCAAATTTAGAATTTCAAAGAAATCTTTCTTTATTTAAAATTTATATGATTGTTTAGCTTACAAAAATTTGTGGAACAATCCTTGGATATACACAAGGTAATCATTTTCATGAATTGGGTTGTATTAAATAAAACATTTCAGTTAGTAGGGATGGAAATTATTCATTGTTGTAGGACTAGACATGTCAACACTTCTAATTTTGAAACCTCCCCCCCCCAAAAAAAAAGAGTGTATCTAAATATTCAGTTCTATTTTTCTGCGGTTTGATCAATTAACTAACACATTCATGTATTTTTAAACATCCCAGATGTCTGCAGAACTAACCTGAAAACATTCTTTGGGGTAAAAACATTTTTAAAAACACATCACAAACAAATTTATAAAAAAGTTCAAATCGTCTGTTACTTGAGCTTGTAGTTTCTATTTTTCAGCATGAGCTCTCGTTGGTTCTTTATCCAGTCTTTGTTCATTTATATTTGGAATGCGTATACAAGGGATATGAGACTGAAGGTAATTCTAAGAAAATTTTGTTATCCCTCGAACAAGCACTTTTTTAGAAACTTGAGCACTGCAGCATCAAGTTTACAAGACTTGAAGTCAAGTTCTTCATAAAAGCTATTTAATTTATGTTTCCATTTAGCTGAGAAGTTTTATGACAAATTCAGTAAATACCAGGAAAGTTATCGCCATGATGATTTGGAAAAATTACATTTTTTAAAGAGAAAAAATCATCTGCATTCCAATAATGAATATCTTAATTTGTTCAGGTATGTTGTGATATTGTGACTTTGACATTCAATTATGTAAATATCAGGGGTTGACAGGCCATTTTTCATCAGCGGTTTGGGCGTCCAAAATAATTAAAGGAAAAAATATGATATAATATAAGGAATACAAGTTTGAATGTAAGAACCTCTATCTATCTATCTATTTGAAAAACTTTATGAAAATGCAGTTTTTGATCATTGTTGTGTTAAATCTTAGCATGGCATATTATATTAAACATTAGTTTAAATGCTGCTACTACCCACAAAAGTAGATAAATTGTTGAAGTTTTTTTTTTTCAGTAGGGTTATTTTAAGCCAAGAAGACCTCAATTTAATTTCCTCTATCAACCCTTTGAACATAGGTCTTAACATGATTACTTTTTTTCTTTATTTTATAATGAGATATTGTGATGTTGAGCAAATTTTATAATTATTTTTTAATTATGTTCGTTTTTTATATTCGTTCGTTTTTTAATTATGTACGTTCGTTCGTTCAGTAAAAGCAAACACCCATTGTTCTGTAACGTCATTTCTATTGTTTAGAAGCGAACAGGGGGAGGAGGGAGGTCAAAAATCGACAAATTTGAGCGAACATACTTTTTTAATGCTCCTTTAAATCGCTAAATTAAATTATTTTACCAACTTCATCCAAACTGCATGCAAACTTGTAGTATCCAAAAATTTCCCATTTTGTCAAATTTGCCTTTAAAAATTTGCCTTTGGTTTTAAAGTAAAGAACACAAAAATAGACCAACTTTATTCTTTTTATTTTTAGGAGTAGCAAATATGTAATTAAAATGGCCAGAGAATCTTTTAATGTTTTAAAGAAACATCTACAAGTAAGTTTACTTCTTATTTTGGACATTTAGAAATTTAAAACGGTTTTGCTAGTAGTTTTTCCCAAAGAGCAAAATTAGTTTTAAATTGACTTAGAAAAAAATACTTTCACGATGATTTAAAAGCTTCCTTTTTGTTTCAGGCAAATCAGCAAGAGGTACTTTTGAACCTAATTCAGCAACATTTTCATCTAGATGGTAAAAACACACTTTTGTTCTCTCATGAATTGATTTTGCTTTCCCTTCAACAAAAATAAATCGAAAATGGACTCTTCAATGATTTTATTAGTAGTAGTAGTAAGTAATCGCATGGGTACGAGTACAATTCAGAAAAAATTGTACAAGAAAGTTTTCTAATGTTAGAGTAAAATTTTAACATTGTAAAACTTTTGAGTACAATTTATCTGAATTGTACGAGAAAACATGTGATTACTAGTTAATAGCGAACTAGAGAAAAACTTTATATTATTTTTTCATTGATTTTTAACAACATCTCCCTAAAAAACATCAACTCTTTTGTTCACAACAACCGGAAACTCATTAACAAATTCGAACACTCTGGGTGTAAATCATTTTTATGAAACATATTAACCAATCAAGTAAGTTTATCTAGGGGAGGAACCACTTTTGATAGAGATACTGTACAATTTTTTCTTAATTGTACTGTGTTTGAGTAAAATTAAGAAAAAATACATTATCTCTCCGCCAATAAGATTCAAGAAATATATATATACAGGTTCGCTATTATATAATATACACATTTATAAAAGTTAACAAGCATGCACACAACTGTATTTTTCTATTTTAAAAACAGTAGTTTTCGATACACTCTGTATTTGTATTCTGTGTTTGATACATTCTGTTGTTCAGTAGAAGATAATACCAAAGTCTAATTTGATTTCTTGTTCTTAGTTTTTGACGGTCGACCAAGGAGCAAACGAGCAATTGAAGCAACAACTGGTTATTTGACTGGAGAAGCTCCACCTGATGGTAATTTATTTTTACTTCAAGAATACCAAAAAATATTCATGAATCATGAATCATCGTTTAATTTAAATTACCATTTAAAGTCTTAAGGAAAAAAATAAGTCTTACATGGATTAATTTTTGCGGTTGAGTCAATTTTCTCTTCTTGCCCGGTTACTGTATGTAAAGGCTGGGATAAAATGATCCTCTGTTTTGCGTAAAACGACAGAATATTAATTGCGCTCCAATTTTTCCCTTTTCCTATAAACTCCAATTCAATCTTTTTGTTGTTTTTTTTATACAAAAAGTGTCTACTATAACTGTATAACAAGAAAATGGAAAGAATCTTTTTTTCTACAAGGAAAACTTTTTATAAAGGAAACTGCCATTGTAGAATAGCCATTTATCAGAAAACTGATATGTTTTTTCTACTCAAAAATAATAACATGTTCAAAGAATATCGGTCAAATGCGCAACAAAAATAAGCATGCGCACGTTTTACAGATCAATTTATCCAATTTATTTGGTAAGACCTTTCCCAACAATTACTTGTCAAACATATTTGGAAATCAAAGCTTATGAAAGCAAAATTCAACCAGCATTAAATTATGTTATTGAAATAATGTGAATTATTATTCTCAAGATAAGTACTGATTCCTGTTTTTCGTTCAGCTAACAAGGCAAAAATGTTTTATGGAATGCCCCTTGATGTTGAATTGATACATGCTTTAAATGATGATGGTGAATCTGAAGATGAAAGTGAAACACCAACAGATAAAGATGGCAAAGAAAAACCTCCCAAGGTTCAGCTATTTTTCATATCATTTTTAAGGGGGTGGTTGCATGTATTCGAAATGAAACTCAATCCGGTCTCATTTGATATGTACCCGTGTAACCACCTTTTAATAATTAGGTTTGAATGAAAGGAAAGAAAGAAATATGAAATGGAAAGAAATAATAAACATAAAAAGTTTGTCAGTTAATTTACAAACAAATGTTTAGGATAGTAAAAGTATGCAATTAATAACAATTTTGAATGGAAAGAGTGAATGTGAATTTTGAAAGTGAATTTTGAATGGAACATGCAATGCATGAAATATAATAAGAAATCAATTGGAAGTTTATGGATATCATGAACAATCATTTAAACAATTTTTTTCTTCCTTCTTCGGATTATTGAATTCACTCAGATCACAAACAAAAAAAGGCGGATATTTAAAGAAATGTTTGAGTTTAAAGAAAAGAATCTCTTGAAAATGCAAAGGAAGACAAATTGCTGAAAGATCTGCAAGAATCTTCGCAAAACTTCTTTTCTTTTCTTTTCTTTTCTAGTTCATAACTTTTGAATATTTTTTTTTATTCAACAGAAAAAGAAATCAAAACGAGATGACGGTGAGTTAAAAAAGAAATCATTTCGGCTTACGTCACTTTTACTGGGAGAAAAAATTTTATTAGCTTATTTTCATGGGTATTCAATATTGTAGATGTAATATATCACACAAACAAAAAAAGTTGAGAATGTATTCTTCTAATCAGTCTAATCAGTCAAGGGTTTTTCTATGGAAATACATGTTCCTTAAAACAACAGTACAAATACAAATAGACTAGGGTTTTGCAAATTATATTATCAATTTATTAAGGGAGAAATCTTTTTCCAAATAAAGTACGCCAATTCATTTTTCATGTTTCTATTTTCAGGTAAGAAACGACATGCAGCTGATCCTCATGCTCCTAAACCTGACCGAATACCTTATCCAAAGTTGTAAGATAATTCTTCATTGTTTAAAAAATATCTCATTCTTCCCGAAAATATATTCACATCAGTTTAAATTCTCTGCAACCTAATACTACATTACTGCAACCTGTGTCCTTCTTCTAGTCAATGAATGCTCTGAACAAACATTGACTCCTCTTCCCATGACCTTCACTCATGGAAATACACTTTCTCTTAACCGATGATAAAATAATCCCTAAAACAAAAAATACGTATGTAACTAGATGGTAAATCATGAAAATTCTATCCACACGAGGCAATCAATATATAAATTTGCTCTGAAGTGTCGGGCTTGTGACCAATTGAGTTGCTTTACACAATGTTTTGAGGGCACCCAACACTCAGCATCCTTCAGAGCCTATTTATTGTTGTTGGGAATGAAATTACATTTTTGAGTTCAAATCAAAAAAATGCTGCATAAGATCTTGTTTACTAGTATTGTATTTTGTTTGCTAGAGCATGGGTTTTTGATCATAATAACTACATGCCCCTTGTTTAACCATTCGTAATGCCAATATCTTAACAGTTTCGACCAAGAAAGTAACATCAGAAGTAGCTTTTGACATTCAAAGAAGTTCTGCCGCAATGCAAGAAAGAAACATTTTTAAGTGAATATTACTACTCCTATAGGGAGACGGACAATAGGAAAACTGTACGAATCTCTTTTTTTTTGGTATATTAGTAATATTAGTAATATTTCTTCACAGATCGGAGGGTTAAAGTTGTTTGCAAATTGGATTTTTTTAAATTTAGTTTTCGTTAAAAAAATCTTTGATTTCCAAATGTTTGCGTCCTTGAATCACGAAATTGGATATTCTTAAAGTTTTTTTGATGATGTTTAACCCGCACTACTAAATTTTGGCGGAGTTGACCCGCACTTCATGAAAATTAATTGTCTCAATTAGGAAAATTCAAGATTTCGATTTTACAGACCATTGTTAGATGTTTAAAAATGAGTTGTTCTTCCAAGGGTTATACACTAAACAATGAGTTTCCTTTTCTAGAAAAGACCACGAGAAGAGGGCCAATTTATTGAAGTATAAAGATATGGCAAAGAGATTGCACGTTGGTCCTGATAAAGTCCCTTCCATTTGCTTCTATACATTCTTAAATGCACAGGAAAGGTATGTTTACCATCTACCATCTTCAGTAGGCAAATTGGCTTCCTGCTTTGCTTGCCTCACTACTGTAACCGTTGGTGAGCAAAGTGATGTATGTGTATGGCTTCAACCATTTGCTTTGCCTTTGAATGAATGAAAAAATGTTATCTACTGGAAGACAAGAGAATGATTTTGGTATTTGATGTCATTTTGTTTCAGTGTGAATTGTATGGACGTGAGTGACGATTCTTCACTGGTTGCATGTGGTTTTGATGATTCTTCGATCAAATTGTGGAGTTTATCTCCATCCAAACTTCGAACATTAAAAGGTGTAGGAGAACTTTCAAAGATTGACAAAGAGGCCGATGATGTACTGGAAAGAATTATGAGTGATAAGTTAGTTGTTTCCAATTCCAATCCTTGCTTCCTGGTATGTCCTTATTATTGCCTGCAACTTGCCTTGTAAGAAGAACCTCTCGCTTATGCTCCGTATTCAAACATAGTTCAGATTTCCACAAAACAAATATTGTTGGCTTAGCTGAAACGAATGATTTAAAAGATCAAAACTTCAGTGGTTTTTCTCACTAAAAAACTTAGATATTCATTCCCTAATAGACCAGGCATATTTTGAGGTAGGTACCACCTAGGGAGGGAGAAATTCCTACTATGCTCATAAGTTAGGTATAT
>JAYRBV010015457.1:0-12675 GCA_036023255.1 Mitrocomella polydiademata
CTTTTGAGGGTGAACTGTAATATGCAAAACTTTGAAGGCCTCTAAAAGGGTCAAAATACATTATTTTTTTAAAAAAAATCACAGTCATCTGACAAAATATTTTTCCAAAATTCAAACTTTCATTTTCCGAGGGGTTACAGTGCCCTTAAGTGATTTTTTTGTGTTATAAAATTCTGAGCCTAGATTTACATATTATATACTCTGTATAAATACTTTCTTCTTTTTTTTTTCATTTTACAGCCTCGGCACATGTTCAATGTAACACATTGGCAGATTATATGGCGATTGCCAACCAGTTGAAAGAGTTCTTCCACAACGAGGGTATACATTCAACAACGATTCAACCCGAGTTTATCGAGGAACCTCAAATAGAGGACGGGACCTCTCCTACCAGCATTAGAGATTGTATTTTAGAATGCGACCCGGACTGTGCAGAGGGGATGTGTTGTACTACGAACCAAGTTGACAACAATACCAATAGCAAAGACGTGAAAATAGCTGTGGATACGGAACCGACCGCCGCTGAGGTGGAACCGGAAACAAATGTGACCGGAACTGTCACTGCCTAGAAATACAGCTGATATATTTTGTTGATACCGAAAAGTTGAGGTGATATTGGTGAAGCTGAGTTTGTGGATCGAGCCAGAAACATATCATGTGTTGTTCAAGAACACGGTTTCTATAAAATTAGAAAATCCACGTTGTATACTATATTGAAAGGTTTGACTGGAAAATGATCTGATTACCATGGCTACGAGAGAATTGAGAATAATTATTCCCAAAGCAGAGCTATGTAGTTTTAAGGGACCTACATGGAACTATATATTTTTAACTCAGCGTTCCACTGGGGATTTGATTCAAGTTATGAATATGTACATAATACTGACAAACTGGAAAAATAAATAATAGGGTGTTTATATACTTAAGCGGTAAATATTGATGAATATAAACTACTAGTTTGTACAGAGTTTATTGTATTTTATATTGAGCAGTAGAGTGCTTAAAGGACAGAGTGTACCAAAAGGAGAAAATTTCATCTATCTTAAGGTGGACTTCCACTTTTCCACTTTTAAAGAGGACGCGGGTAAAAGTATCATGTCCTATTTGTCTCGGCTGTCCCAACTCTGTCCCGAGACAAAAATGGAATTCAATTCAACTTCCCCGGGACAGAACAGAACAGGACAGGACAGATCATAGCCAATCAAAATGTCGAGAACGGCTTTTTTAT
Organism: Mitrocomella polydiademata; assembly: GCA_036023255.1. Taxonomy (NCBI): domain Eukaryota; kingdom Metazoa; phylum Cnidaria; class Hydrozoa; order Leptothecata; family Mitrocomidae; genus Mitrocomella; species Mitrocomella polydiademata. The sequence continues at coordinate 1,229 of JAYRBV010015457.1, forward strand.
TATGTCCTGTCTCGTTGATGTCCAAAATGCAAAACAAGTGGAAATCCGCCTTCACATATATAGTTCGTCTATCGGTTTGAGACCATCCGTTCTTCTATAGAAACTCTCTTAAATATGTTTGAAAAATCGAGACAATTTTCATCAAATGCCTCGTTCTTTCAAACACGTTTAGGAGGATTTTGACCGGTGGTCTCAAACCGACAGATGAATGACATCTCCATAGGAATGAAAGTGACCGGCAGGAAGATGTCTGCTAGTTTACTTATTTCCTTTGGAAACTGTAAAAAAAAATTTCTGCCGCGCACTCTAAATAGTACAGTCTGGTTCACTAAAAATACTGTTATAAATAATGGTGTTAAAAAAGAAGAGTCGTTAAAGTCTTTTCCAGTGTTTTACGACTTCTTTTGTATACGAATTCAAAAGACAGTAATTTTTTCTGAACCACGCTGTATAGCGTGATTTACTCAATTGCTCTTACCGACGTTTTAGTATCCTGATTTTGTCCGCAATTTTATAATAGGCTATTTTACCAATATCTTTTAGCTGGTCAATGGACGAACGTCGTGTCGTACCTTATCGGTAAATTTTTTCAAGTTGACGAAAGATTTGTCCGACAAGGTATACAACGGACGGCAATACGTTTAAACCGATTTTTATTACACGCAGTTGTACTTAGAGTTTTGTAAGAATTTTAAACGACGTTCATGATTGATAATGATTTTGAGATAAATGAAAACTGGTAGAAAACCCTTACAATGAGCCTGTTTAACGGTTCAAGCAGCCTTTCAATAACGATTTCATTGAAAATGATCAAGAATGATCATGGTCATCTTCTGTCATTGACTAATGGTAACAATGAAAATATTCCGTCATAAAATATTTTGTATTTTATTGATACAACCAAAGCAATCAACATTATCTTTGTAAAAACTCCTAATTTTCCTGCTTCTTTGTTAGCTCTGTGCGTTTAGTTTTATCCATACGAAAAGCATGTTTTTAACCCTATTTGCCATGTGCTTATTCTCCACGGAAAGAATGATATGGTGGGGAAGTAAAAAAGTACGTACGCTCAAATTTTGCTATTTCTGATGACCCCTTCCCCCTTTTCGCTTCTAAACAATAGAAATGACGTCACATAACAATAATTTGTGTTAGATTTTACTCTGACCCCCGTTCGGACGAACGTACTTTTGTAATGCCCCCCTTGGGCCATTTGTAAAGAATTTTTCTCTTTTTTCCGTTTGTTGTATACATACAGTTCGCGTTTCATGATCAGTCAATTTTTTTATAAAAAGTCTCTTAAATGTGTTTGTCGAGGCAAATTTCATCAAATGCCTCGTTCATCCAGTCTATTTGATGAGGTTTTGACAAGTGAACATGAATTGAAACTTAGAGGGCCTCGTACTCTTCAGATGTTGTTGAATCTCTATATTTTGAATATATTATATTTTTTTTGTTTACTGCTGTAAAAATTATTTGTTTTGTTTTTTAAGAGTAGTTAGAAAATTTTAATTTGAAGAAAATAATCAAGTATAATTTTTGGGTATTTGGTTTCAACTACAAATCCATATCATAGTATTTCAAGACAAAGACTAGAGTAAAATGCGCCAAATTTTGTTATCTACATCATAGAGATATAATATGAATAGAGAAACATCTTTAGTTTTTTATGATCGCGTCTTTTCAAAATTCTGACAACATTTTTCGAGTGCACGCACACCTCACCTTTATTAATTAATTTTAGTCTTTTGAAGCAAAATAAAGAAAAAATATATTTTTAAAATTTTTGTCACCCTTCTTTGCGTCGGACCTTTCGCTAGCGGTTGTTTTGGATAAACTTTAAAATAAAAGAACGATACGGTACTTTTGCTCGATGATTTCGTTTGCTAAACAATGGTATGAAAACGAGTGTTGATACACGTACCAAAATTATTTAGTATTGATAAAAAATGGCACGCGTGCACATTAGGCCTTTCCTTCTTCTCACGACGCACGCACGCAAAAAAAACCCTGATTAAGTGATTTATATATATATCTACTGCCAATTTACGACAGCCGTAACTGTTATCTCCAAATAGGTATAGGTAAACGCTCCAGGACCGGCAGAACGAATTTGAAAGTGGGGGAATCGTATATCATCTATAAGGAGGCCCCACCAACCATGGCCAATAACTGCTTCCGTAAACTTACCCTGTACCAGAACCTTCCGTCGCATGGGAGTAGCGAAGTAGACTCTGTACCGTTACGGGGGAAAAGTTGTTCCCGTGAAATCAAAAAAATCTCAAAAACTCCCTGGCGCGATTATGAAACGATGAAACGACGGTATGTGCGGCCCAAAATACAGGGTCAAAAAACGGACCCTTACAGTGCAGTGGTTCAAACTTAGAAAACACACCCTTATACAGTGCAATTTCGGTGGTTTTTGTACCCTTACAGTACAAAGAAACAATCCTTTTTTTACATAGTACCGTACTATTATTTATTACATATTCCTTTTTCTACCCTTAAACTGCATATGACTAAAAGTCTACCCTTACAGTGCACTTTGCTTGCAAAAAAACCGAACCCCCGCGGGACAAATAGGTAATGTCATTGTGAGACTTGTGGGTAATAAATTAATTTTCTGTATTATAACCTTTTGGCTATAATTAGTATTGGATCTATATTGGTTAGATATTGCGTCTTGAGAACTCCATTTGGATACACGTCACGATCATATCAAAAGTTCTCTTCGCCTCTTATCTTTTGTATGTATCAATCAACTAGATTTAAAGAAGAACATTCAAAAGACGAGATGTTTTCAATGCACGGTAGAGTATTGAAAGATGGTAAAAATTTAATATTTACCTTCTTACCAAACCTTGGCATTTTGATCAATTTGATTGCAACACAAAGTTTAACCAAACACAAAATAGTCTTATCGTAAACTTTCAAGTTGTCAGATTACCGTGCAAACTTCTACTAAAGATTTTTCTTATATATGGCAAATGAGAGTTGCGAACATTTTTTAAATGCAGAAATGATCTATATAATTTCCGTTTTTAATTTGCACTGAAAATTATTTAATACGAGCTCTTTCCTTATTAAAAACATCTTTATTCCTTCATATATGCGCTGCTTCAATTAACAGTCCTTTAAAGAAGTCCTTTTCCTGGCTTTAGTAACAGTTTATCAACCCTGAATTTACTGTAACAATAAGTTGATGATTTGAAGACTGCATACAATCTTATGTTTGTTCACAGCAAGAGATGTAGAGAAAATATTTTGTGTGGAGGGATAGTAGACGTATACATACTTTCAGTTTCTATAAAGTGTTCATTTTGTAAAAACTGCAATCCTCTAGGGAACATGTTACATTGTATTGATATAAATTAAAGTTTGGTTGATACAATGACTCTTTTGACTTCTGACATGTTTGTTCTTCCCAATCTCTTTAAATGCCTGATTTTAAAAAGTTACTTGTATTTCGTTTAGAAAGTGACCATAACTAAAGTCGCTAAACTATTCCACGTGCTTTGTAAAGTTTTATAAAGTTTGCAGGAAATGTTTTTCAACGCAATTATATGGCGGTTAAAGAGATTTGTTAGACGGAAATGTTGCAGTAAGCCATTTAATACCACTGACTACAGCCTTAATTCATAGTTCTTAACAAACCAATTACATGGATTCCACTATGCAAATACAATGCTGAGAGATTCGGCAAGCCCGCCCATTAATTACTACTATTATCAAATTACTTTATATAGACTAGGTTAAACAACACAAATTCGCAAACCGGTCCCTCGACCAGTAGTTTTGGATACTGTATTAATACATGCTGAAAACGAATTTATTTTGTACCAATAGTGAATAATCGAAAGAGAGATCCACCGTTTACTTCTTTCATATGGGATTAGGAATACACTTGTAAACTAGATAAGTTATACACATTATGTAACAGTATACTAATATTGCAAGAGTACATTCTATCCTGTATTATATTGATAGACTTATTGTTAGGTAATGAATTTATTCGTGATAAATATAGTCTCCTCGGAATAAGATTAACTACATAAATATACTAGCAGCAATAGGATTTCAACCACCAACTTAATTCAAGGCTCCCAGTTTTATGCAAAAGAAAGAAAAAACCTTCATGAGATCTTGCAACTCATGACTTAAGCTCTTAAACCAATTCACTAATCCTATTTCGTAGCATCCGAATGATCATGTCACACTGGGATCCGTTTCGGGATCATTTTATCCGTTTTGGATCACTGTTTCTGATATATCTTTTCTACCTTGAAAGCCTTTTTCATCTTACTTTCCATTTATATTTTTGAAAATATATTAATGATGGAAGTTGACACATTGTTTGTACTCCTTATTTTTATTTATTCAGTTTACTACAAAATTCTCCCAAAATTAAAATCATCTGTGAAAGCCTTCATCGTCCCCTGCTTGAAGATCTTCATAGGATCTTGAAGGAACTTTGCAAGAAAAAAAGATTTCTAAGATTCTTCGTAGAACCATTGCAATTCTTGCTAGATCTTTGCTGACAAAACCAAAATTCCAGCTAGAATCTTGAAAGATGTTTAAAAATGTTTTCCAAAATCTTGCATTACTCAAAATGGTTTTGGAAAAATCCAAAATTCTATCGAGAAAAACTACCAACCCAGGGTCACAAAATGATATATAAAGGAAATCACTCACTTTTGTTGTATCAAGAGCTTCACCATCAACTGGACATCGAGATGGTTGAATTCTATAATTCAAAAAATATATATCAAATCTTCCATTCAAAATTTGTGGTATCTTTGATACAATTAAAGAACATTTGTATCTGTGTTCTTTGTATTGATCTATTTTACCTTAGGGAATATCATTTGATGAGATTTAGTTGAAACTTGAATAAAACTTAAGATCTAATTATGAGACCACACGAATATAATCTAAATTGTCGTGGGAGTTAAAGGTAAACAATTTCTAAAATCTGTGTCACTTTAATAGAAAACATTATACCGAAGGCTTTCCCATTTAGTTCAGTTATAGGTTTCTCATCAACTTTAATCAATATACTGATTCATAGTGTGTTTGACCAGAGTTTCATGGTAAGCGTTGATAAAATTCAAGTTGAATCACCATTAGCAGCAGCTAATCTCGACGTGCCACCTAAAAGCCGCTCTAAAGGCCTTGTAATTTTCCTACTCTTTCCAATTCAATTGACACTATACGAGTACAAGTACAAACGAAGTCGTTTTACTATCGTGTCTATACAAACCAGTCGACAGCATGAGCGTTAATTAAACCTCAATTTTAAACGTTTTGCCTCAGAAGAAGGATAATATAAGTTATACCACAACATGCCATTATATAACCTGATCAATTTAGAATTCTTTACAATCAGTTTGCTTACAACTTGGAAAATAAAAATTTTTCGATTTTGTCCTGGAATACTGTGGTAAAAATTAATTTTTCCTCTATGATAAGTAAATAGAGCGATTATAGACGAAACGGCAACTAGTTGTTCCTGTGTCAACTTGCAGCTACGAAACTTTGTTCATAACGTAACGCTTACCGCTTTGCTTTACTAATTTTACTTCCAATCCGTCTTCTCTTATTCATGTTACATAAAGTATGTATAAAAAAATCTTCGTTCATTAAGCTTTTACGCACGTAGAGGTTATCGATGTCTACAGCCACTCTACATAGTATTTAGTACAAGTATTTAAGTCAAAACTGTATTGTTAGTTATATTATTATCTCATTACGGATTACTACAAAAAAAAATTCACTACAAAATACAACACACAGGCGCTTATAAAGTCATTATAATATAAGTATTTTCCATTATACTCGATCACAACGAGATACAAAGAGAACATGATAAGGACTTGTGATGAGAAGTTGTTCTTGCTGTTAATAAAGAGGGAAGGAAGCGTGGTCCCAGGGTTCTCATTATCTGCCATACCGAGTTGGAAGAGAAAAACAGGATGGTGAGCAGAAAGGAAAAAAAAAATTATTTATGGTGTTCCATTAGCGTTGCGGATGTCATTAACAAGGTAGCTATTGGATTTAGCTGGATAGGCTGTCCTTTTAATGACGCGTCATTGACGTCACATCATTGATATTGCAATCTTTTTGTTATCGCACCAATACCATCTTATGAAATTAAATACCATATTATACTGAATGCTTTAAAACGGGGAAAGTTTTAAAAATAAAACTGAGTCCGGGTTCATTCCTCAAAGGATTGATCGCTGTTGTTCTTTCCTAACCGTATTATTAGTAAGAAATACATTAATTGTAAAAGTTAAGGCAAGATATGAAACCAGTCGAGCATTTCATCCAACTATACTGTTGGGACATTCATTGATACTGCAACATTGACAGTCGTTATCGTACTAGTATCCTCCGCATTGATGGTTGATGAAATGTTGGATTGGTTTGATTCGGCCTCTACCAAAAACAAATCCGTTCACATTGTGGTAAATACTCACTGCAAAAAGAAGAGATTTAGATTCTCGACCATTTTATTGTATGCAGAATAGTGAAGACCGTCTATAATCATGCAAAAATATAGTCAAGTTGAAAACAAATAGAAGAAGTACACATGGCATGAAATTAATCTTTTTCACACGCTCGTAATTTACATGAATAAAATATTTTCTATCAATCATTGCTAACAGTTAGGATAAGAACGCGTCAAGGAGACTTATAATCAAGCAGATCGTAAATCACTCTATTATTGATCTATATATGGAAAAATAATGAACTTAGAACATGTTACGTCGGAAACCACATTTATCTCGCATTTTTAACAACATTATAAATACGTACAGCGACAACCCCCAAAATGGCATCATGCAACACTTTTGTGGTATTCAAATGGTGGAAGCAAGGATCGGGGAGTTGACTGATACTAAAACTAAAAGCAAATCAGCAAATCAATCAAAACCCAATAACTTTTTGTTTTTTGTTTGACGAATAGACGAAGTTTCAGCTTCCTGAGTCCAAAAATGTTTCGTCAACTTTTTACAGTATTCGTCCGACCTCATCTGGAATATGTTCAAGCAGTTTGGTCTCCAAAACTACGTAAATACGTTAAATTGATCGAGAGCGTTCAAAGACGAGCAACCAAACTCATTGACGGTTTCAGAAACTATACATACCAGGAACGGTTTAGACGATTCCAGCTACCATCCCTTGAGTTTAAAAGATTGGTGTGCGACATGATAGAAGTTTACAGACATTTTAATACCGAACAAGCTACTTTTACGCACACGACCAAATAGAAATCACGAACTACAAGTTTTACCAAAGGATGGTGTACGAGGTTGTACAAACGAAGTCGTTTTACTATCGGTGCGTACACGTATGGAACAAACTACCAATAAACGTTGTGACAGCACCATCAATAAGTGCATTCATAAGAGCCGTTTGGACAATGCATGGGTAAATCACCCATTAAGATATAATTGTTCATAAGACCGATTCATAGAGGCCCGAAGAGCGCCTGCGTATTGTACACCTTATAATAATAAAAATAATGTAAAGTTTTTAAAAAATTGTTTACTTCCAAGAAAGTTTTCTATAAATCTATAAATTAGACTAATAAAAAGCTACGAGGAATTGAAAGTCCTGTAAATTGTTTATAGAAATAAGAACGAATAATTAGAATTTAAGAAAAACAAAACTACAAGTCGTTCTCATCTTTGAATCGTTCCTCTCATGTATGAAAACAAGGATATAAACTTCTACTGTAGCATAAACCTTTGAAGACTATTCCTCGACCTAGTCTAAGTTAAATCATAACAAATTAATTTCAAAATAAAAACATCATTTATACTTTTTAAACTATTTACCATGATTTTTTTTTTTTTTAAATCGAGAAATTTAATTTTTAATTAATTGAATTATTTCTTCAATCGGCAGCCAATTTTTTTATTTCCGCCAAAAATATGAATCATTTACTTTATAAAAATGGTGTATTTTTACAAACTTTTATTTTGGTCAAAAGCCAGGTAGATGGCCTAAAATGCAAATAATAAATCCGGTCGACACAACTTTTTATTGTGAACAAACAATCGAACATAAAACCAATTTTGAAACTTACTTATACTTTCTGTTTGGAGTTGGCCTTTGATTTCGCTTTTGATCCATTTAGTTTTTGATTTCAGATTTCAATTCTCTTGTGTACTGAATAACTACATTAATACTGCGGTAACCTTCAGAATAAAATGTATAGACATCATAATATCTCTTAATATTGAATCACACCATCTGATCTGCCCAATATTTTGGAGACTTCGATGAATAATATAAAAACATAAAAAATGTATGACATCACTTCTCTATTCTTTTTAAATTCCAATTGTTAATCTGTAATCTTTTCAATGTATTTTGTCGTTTTGCTATCTAAATGTGACATTGGATGTCAAAACAAATGCCGTTATTGGCTTGCAGGACAAACGTAAAACTGTTCATTGTATTTTTCATTAAATATGGAGTATCTTCAACTTTCTCAACTGTCTAATTATGTTAATTATGTTAATTATGTTACCAGAACACTTTAACTTTAGGAGATTATTTCTGCACACTAATTGCATTCCTGGACTTTCGGAACCCACAAAATAACAAAACAAGTATCGCAAAAATCATAGTTAACAGATCTACTTTAGGTATATGCTATGCTTAACAATTGTCAAAGACTTTCAAAGGCTTACCCTGTGTTCTTTTGAAGTCTTTAGATAACCTTACAGAGCAGAGCAACTTCTTACAAAACCCTGTTTGTATAATATAAACTAATTTGTTTCACGGAAACCTTGCTTTCAAATTCGCCGACCACAAGAAAAGCTTTAGATAAAAGTACAAAAAAATGTGTTGATTACATGGCAAAGTGTTAGAGCTTCCTAACAAAATACCTTTAATGGTTGACTGAGAAAATAACCTTCCGTTTGTTACAATTTCTTAGATATTGATTACCGACTCTCTTTGTAGTTTGAAAACAATTGATCCAATTTTGCATGCTCCAAAGAAAAAGAAGCAGCTTTTGCACGAAATTAATGTGTTAATGTTGTCAATTTTTTTGATGGTGTTTCCGTCACCGACCTATTCAGTAGAAATAGTAAAGGGATTCACTTTAATAATCAGAGAACTGATGAATGGTAGTTTCAATAAAATCGCTAAAAGCAATTACGCTAAATTGCTCTATTTTTGACAATTTAAATATCTTTGCTTGTTGTATATTTCGAGTGCGAAGTGCGAGTATTATTTTCGTACAGTTTAACCCTCAAAAAAAACTATTAAAATATACAAACTAAATCCATTTGAAGAACTCACTCGATTATAGGATTTTAAGAAACATTGTATTCGATTATTTTGATAAATGCAAACCTTAAGCCTAATTTACTTATTTTTTATACCTGGCAGACTGAACCCCAAACTAATAAAAGCACAATAAGCAAAGGTTATTCAAATGTAGATTTCCAAAAAGATTGTATTTTCTATAGAAGTATGACACAACAAGTGATGAGTGATTTGAGACTTTCACTAGACTTTCAAAAGTTTGAGAAAATCTTGTCATTTTAAGCGGCTTAAGTTACAGACAGTCAAATCACTCTATAAAACACTTCATATCACTATTTATATCTTTACACCGCGCCTTTAAAAACATGTCTCACTTTTCTTTGGTAAAACTCTTTTCACTGTATTCACATGTATTGAATTTTTTTCCCACTTGGATAAGGTCTACAATTATAAACTATTTCATAGTGTTTACATGTCGATAAGGTTGATAAATGTATATATCGAGATCAATCTGTTGAGAGTGCTCTATGCCAAATTACTTTGCAAAAGCAAGGTTGTGTACAACGAAAACTACATTTTCTTCATACTTACATGTTTGTTCATAAAAAAAAAACATTCTCATGGAATAAGTAAAAATAAGGACTTACAGTACACATTTTTGACAAAATCTATGTCCGCATGTGGCTTGCTTAATTGGGTTGTTAAAGATTTGTAAACACACAGGACAGTCGAACAAACCATCATAGTAACTTGCACGCTTTAAATTGTTCTCATCAACCAATGACAATGAAGACATTGCTAGATTGTAATATGTGATGGTTTTGCTTAAAAAACCTTTTATTTATTACACCTAAACACAAAAACACAAAAGTTTATATATTATTTTCTTGAATATTTATATACTTCCGCCCCTTATAACTATAAAAGCACAAGTTTTTTACAAGAATAATGCAAATGGAATACTTATAACTATATTTTTTTCATCCTGTGGATTGTGAAAAAATTACCTTATTGGAAACAGTTATTAAAGATCAATGAATCGAATTGTAACGTGTATTAAATTATACCGGCATGTGTTTTGTGCTTTGGTTACAACCCTTCTGCATGAGATAACAGCGTATCTATACACATTCAAACTATAGCATCTGTTGTTGATGGCTTTTAATAACATGACATCAAAATGAAATCGCTATAGATACATGTTAGAAAGGATAATGACAAATCTAAAAAGGTATAAATAGAACAATAGTCTTATGATTGCCGGCAGTTGAATTCGGTTTTACGATTCTGAATTTTGTTGCTGTTAAGAGAGACTGTGTGAAAATCTTTCTGCGTCAAATATTTTATAAACACTTATGAATCGAATATCCGTTGAAGAACCCTTTTTCACGATTGCAGCGATGCAGCGAAAGCGAAAATAGTGTTTAAAACAGTCGTGTACTCCTACTACGTTCCTCAGAGTTATGGGGTATTTTTCCGCACGATTTTTTAAATTGACTGATCAAAGTGTATTAGAATTTACAGACTCGGAAATATCTGTTAATAAAAGCTTTCTTTTTCTTTTAATTGACTACAAAAGTAATTAACTTTACTATCAAATTTGAATCTTGATTTTTTTTGTATTCAGAAGTTTGTTTCTCCAATAATTTCGTTTTATACTAAGTCTGTAAATTTAACAAGTTACAAAAAGTCTGATAAGTGGTGGCCCCGCGCTTTCTATGACCCATGGCGATAGCTGATGGTCTATAGCATGCATTTTATAGATCTCAATTTTATCTGTTATTGTGAGAGGTCTAACATGACAGATCGAGATATGAGGAGATCATTTAAAATAAAGTTTTGAGCTGTATCTAAAATGATTGGAAATAAAGCAGTAGTAAAGAGGAAACGACAGACAGGAGTCAAAGACTGGAAAACCAGAAAATATCATGTTGTTTTTCTGTCCTTTAACATTTAAGTGGAAGCTGCACAGTAGTATAGTAGTCCGGGCTTATAGGATTTGTATTGCAATCTTTCATGGTTTCATGGTTATAAAGCCATCAGACAACATTCCCACCGAGAGGTTGAAATTCATTTGGTTTATGCATACATTCGTACAATTATCAGATTATGGAAAGTTGTCGCATAGCTAGAAAACTGTTAAAAAGAAATAGCTATAT
>JAYRBV010015468.1:0-23006 GCA_036023255.1 Mitrocomella polydiademata
AGAAGCTTTTTGGGCCGAACGAGCATAGGCTAGATGGATAACTAATGAAAATTCATTGCAGAGGCCCTAACAGCAAGATTTTTGGGCCGAACGAGCATAGGCTAGATATGTTTAAGAACCGCCTGGAAAACCCAGGCTAAGTGGTTAATGCGCTGAGAGTTACAGATCCAAGGTTTCAACCCCTTCACTAGACCGTCAGTGGTGAAAATTGCTAACCACTGCTTATTTTATAAGGCCCGCCCCCTTGAAGTTGTTTCACCAGGATGACGGGGCCCTCATTGATAGCAGTTTCATACAACGGAAAAGGCTCAAATATAATCCGTAAAAATCCGAGCATTGTATATTGCGGGTCCCCAAATCTTAATAATAGTCATAAGATACAAGTTGTTCTTTTTGTAAGAACATTCCTTTTTTATTTGTCTTTAGGGTTCTTAAGTTGAGTGTTTATAAGCCTTTATAGAGTTCTTATAAAAAAAACACACACAGACTTTTATGGTTGAAAGAGGTGTGAAATAATACCTTTACACTGTGTCGAATAGAAACAGCCATTAATCCATCTTGCCATTCCATGGTCAGTTTATTGATTTCACCGTATAATTCTCCCATCGAAATTGACTGCAATTTTTGTGAAAACAAAAAAAGAAAGGAAAAAAATGTAACGACATGATTAATTTAGTATTTTTAATTACATGCCAAAAAAAAAAGTTTAAATGATTTTGTTGGCTGGGGTTACACCTTGAGTGAGAGCGGTGTAGATTGTTTAAACCGAGCGTAAAGTAAAAAAACTTTTTCAAGCCATAGAAACACATACCTTCGGATTGAGCACGTAGGTATGTACAGGTTGGTAGAAGGGATCTTTTTCACCGTCATCATGTAGCTTCTCCAAAGCATCTTTGAGTACCTGGAAAATAATTTGGAGGGTAAAAAAAGGTGCCAAAGGGATTTAGCATTTTGATGGTGCAAAGCACAGGTACACGTTAAATGGATGTGATTGCCTATCATAGGTCACTGTGAACATCTTCATACAAGTAAAGTGTGTGTGTTGTATATACCTGATAGCTAGACTATCATAGGTCACTGTGAACATACAAGTAAAGTGTGTGTGTTGTATATACCTGATAGCTAGACGTTTTCCCGCCACCTGTTGGTCCAACGCTCATGACACCGTGCCTAACAAGCATAGTTTCGTAGAGCTGTATGGTTTTCTTTACGGCTCCTTGGGTTACCTAAGAAGTATGGAACTAGACTTTAAAAGCACCAGGAGATATAGATATTTATATTTCATTATGATGCATATGCTGCACCAAGGTAATAGATGTCACTGTTGCAAATGAATGCTTTGTCTTACTCACCTGCAATCCTTTAGCCAGAATACAGTCTTCAATAGCTTTCTGTAGTTTCCCATAATCATGATCGGGAATCTCAACCCCGGGGAACAAATCTTGCAAAATTGCCTTTAAAAAAATCCGTTTGAACAAATTAAGGCATTTCATTACTGGAGTTGTTCTTTCGGGAAATCGGGGTTACGGGAATTTGTTTATAAAATCTGAAGGAAACTTTCCGTGCATATCATATCAAAATTATAAAAAGGAAAAAAAGGAAAGTTAACGACCAGTGCTTTTAATTTGGTTGTTTCGGACAAAGTGGTTTTATTATTTTATAGTAAATCTGGAATATAATAAAGGCTTATATGATAATGTCCTTGGATAAATTGGGAGGCAGAGGCGTATTTAGCACACACATCAGGGAGGTGGAGAGTCTTTTTAATGATTATAATTACCTTTTCAACTGTTAACCACACTCCTCGGCAGAGGTTCTAAATACGCCGCTAGGGGGGGGAGGAGTTTAATCTAATCATGTTTGTAGCTTTCAAAGTTGCGCGTCACTCAAAAATATAAACTTAATAAATTTGGGGAAGATGTGTGATTTCCGTTAACAATCTATGGTAATTCTCGTCGTTACTTTCTTACACCTTAAAATACTGAAAACTTCCTCATGGAGAGAAAAAAAATTGTCTAACCAACTTACTCTGAAAAGAAGAGCGTCTTGGGAGAGAAATTTGGGTAAATTACTGTCTCTTAACGCTCGGATCAACACTACATCTTCATTCAAGTTTGGATTGCTTCTTTTCAACGTCCCCGCCATTACCAAGACAGATTTCACCGCCCTCATACCAAAGTCGTAATGATCCTGCTGTGATAACTGTTCAGAGCAAAGGCGATACATGTTCACCATTTTACGGGCTAGAGTTTTGGAAGATTCGAAACCTTCAGAGTAAAGGATAACTTCAGCAATCAAACCTGCATAAAAGAGGAGCGATGAAGTTAATCTGCTGGAGTACCACTTTATTATGCAATAACTTAGCTATTAATTAAAGTGGTTTAAAGGTTTTCGATAGTAAGCAAGAAATGAGGTTCAATAAAATTTTGTTCACAGAAATTCACAAGGAATGCGAAAAGTTTAAAAATATTTTTACCGTAATTTGGCACCATCATAGACATTGGCCTAAACAAAGCTTTCAAGTTATCTGGAAGTTCAGTTCTCCCAGCGTAGCCTGGATTCATTGTGATAAAAGCAGCACACGTGTCAATCAGTCTAATCTCCCGTCCTTCGAACATGAATCGATTTACCTATATAAACGCGAAAAATTTAACTTAAATTGAAAAGAGAGATTTGGGCAACAGGCAAAAAAACACAATTTATTTACAATCTAAAAACAAAAGATAACCTACTTTGGCTATCTTTGCATTCCTGATGGTCAACAGCTGTTGAGCAATGACAGACAACACCTCGATGTCAATTCGATTGAACTCATCAAAACAACACCATGCACCTGACTGGGCGAGACCAGAAAAAAATCTACCCATCATTTTGTAATCAAGACCTTCTGAACAATTGAAAACGACACACTGCTTAGCCAGTGCTTTGGCCAAGTCCTTTGTTGTTTCTGTTTTTCCGGTACCAGCAGGACCAGCGGGCGCACCGCCCAAATCCAACTGCAAAGCGCCCATCAAACATAGATAACAACGATCCTGTAAAAAGGAGTGGTGTAAAATTATCTTAAAACAATTTTAGTAAGAAGAGTATGAACACCCGTAAGTGGTTCAGGTCAGACATTTTTCTTGGTAAGGCATATTTTCTTTTTGGCGACAAAGCACGATTACGGTATTTGGTAAAGGACAAAAAAGTACAAAGTGATGTACCAGTAAATTCATACAAATTTCAACCATTTAACTTACCGTTAGTGGTGTAATGACCAGCCTTGCCGACGCACCCAAATATTCATAACCATATATATACAGAGAGTTGGACATGCGTACAATACTGTTGTCAATATCCGTGTCCCAGTAATATCGTAATTGTTTCAACCATTCAAAGTCGTTGTCATTGTCAATCTGGTATAAGAAAAAAATGAGTGAGATTTATTGAGCATATTCAACCTTACATTTTATAGAAATAGAAAGTTAAATCTCGTCAATTAGGGTGAACTGTGATGATATGACACATATCATAGATTAACTTCCCTTTAAAATCTATTTTATAAGTTTTTAACGATGAAGGTAACAATTCCACAGTGAAAATATATATTACCTTTTTCTCTACCATACCACTGATAATATCTCGAGCATGTACATCGATTGTGATCAAAGCTCCCAGTATGTTTCTGGTCAATGTGGGAATCACGCCGCGGACTAGGGCTGCCAGTTGATTTAAGTTGGTGAATGATTTCTGTTCGAATTCTTTGACCGCTTCAAACCTGTCACCTTCTGTTGTCAAACAATCGGTCACTTCTTGACACCACATTGTCTGTGATACTGTCAGAACGACCTAAGAATATGGATTAAACCTAATTATGGACAAAAATTCATTCACTATCGACTTCATTTTTTAAGCGGCCGTGGTCGGTTATTTTGACTGTACAGATATACATCGAAATAATATGGACATGTGCGTTTACTTGGTTGTACTCTCCCCTCTTGTGATTACCTCAATTTCTAATAATGGTTTATAAACAAATAATTGTTTTCATTTTTCAGCAAGATATAAAACAATTCTCAGAAACTACAAATCCCCAGGCAAATATAATGCCTCTAAATCATCTCTCGTTATAATAAATTTCAAGAGGATAGATACACGGCAAAGGACGTTAAAAGAAGTCATCCGTAAATATTTCTCACTTTAATTTAAGCACTTTGAAAGTTTCGCGGAAATGAAAAATCCGCGAAATAAGTTAAAAATTCGAAATCGATAAATAAAGCTTTTTCTCCTCTTTCCAATAAATGCCGTCATATGGATTTTTTTTGATACGATAAATCAAAATACCCATATAAAACAGTTGTTATTTTTCGACTTGTGAAAATCAAATACCCGCAAAAAATGACTTGTGAAAATCAAATATCCGCAAAAGCGAATACCCTAACAAAAGTGTACCTGACTGGCATGCTGCGTGACCCATTTTTCCCTTGGTTTCATCTCATATTCAGCTATGGCAATTTTGGTCAATTTCTTTAATGACGTGAACATCGATTCCTCAACTTTGCCCAACCAATCTTCAACATTACCTCTTGCTTTCAAACCCTAACGCAAGATCATAAACATAATTCAGTAATATAATTAGACAAATTGCTATATTGAGATACAAAGTAAAGTATTCTGACCGATTTTGCGGGTTAGGTTAAAATTTGTATCGGCAAATTCTTCAACATAGTGGTATAAAATAGAAAAGACTATACTAAAAAAATATATACTATTTTATAAACTGTTACAGTGATCCACAAAAAAAAGTCCACTTGATAACTAATCTCGTTAAGGTAGGTGCGTAGAGTACGAAGACAGGTTTTTATGAAATTCTGAATAATTCTAGACCGACTGAAGATATTTGGAGGATTATCCCAATCAAAGTACCTTGGCTAATGCAACAACTTCGCCTTCAGGTGAAATCATGGCTAGGATATCATTACTCTTGGCTTGAACAGCACCTTCATCACCGCCTCCAGCATCTGCATTGGGTTGAGGAGCAACTATTCCAAACTCCAGCTTGGCGATCGCATCAAAGCACTTCTGTAAATGAGGTTGCACAGCGTGTGGGTTTCTGGTTTGAGACAGAATCTCCAGTAATTCGTCATTGGACAGAAAGTAGAACCTAAGGGAGATAGATAGTAAGTGAGATAGACAGGATAATAAGCTTTACAAGTTATATTAGTTACTTTAAACTGAAGGAGTGAATAGCCCCGATAGGGTTAGACAAATTTCAAGGGAAGAAGCAAAAATGTTACCTTGGGAAAACCATACATTTAGATTCAAGGTACGCTTCCAAACATTTCTGAATCTGATCTAATAACGAGTTGTTCTGTTGGAATGTCTCCAATAAACCCGGTTGAGTTGCAGCTCTTAATGCGTTAGGAAGACGGTATGTTTTCCTCATAATATCCTTCCAAGACTTGTCGACTTGTAAAAACATCTTGGCCTCGGCAGGTAGCTGCCGTTGGATGTCTGGTGCGCTGAAGATACTTTCAAGATACAACCAATTTCGTTGACATAATATCCACTCATCCTAGGATAAATTAACGATTTATTTAATTAAAAGCATCCCCCATTTTGATAGCTCGACTATGGTTCTCCTTTTAATTCATAAGTAAGACTTTACGTAATATTTCAGTATATAGGGAGTCAAAATTCATAAGTAAGACTTTACGTAATATTTCAGTATACAGGGAGTCAAAATTCATAAGTAAGACTTAATATTTCAGTATACAGGGAGTCAAAATTCATAAGTAAGACTTAAGTAATATTTCAGTATACAGGGAGTCAAAATTCATAAGTAAGACTTAATATTTCAGTATACAGGGAGTCAAAATTACAATTGCAATTGCAGACCTAGAGGACTACAAACACAGTCTGTGCACTATCCCACTGCTTATTGGACAGGTTGATTTGTTGGTAACACTTAGGCATGTCAATAATCCAACCGAAGCACAGGTCATAAACACCAACTCTCAAAGTACGTATGAAAACATACCAAAGTTTGTGCGAATAAAGCCAGCTGCTTGACCCATTCATCGACTTTTGGTTTGATAGGTCCAACATGACGTGAACTAGCAATGGTTGAGATGTTGACTTGGCTATCATCTAAACATGCTTGAATCTCATCAGTACCACCCAGTATGAACACATCCTTGGAATCTCGATGTGAAAGAACGATAAATTCAGCAGATTTCCAGGAATCTTCAACCTATGAATTCAAAGATGATTGGTTGAATCAAAAAAAAGTAAAAGAAAATGGAATCGATACCGAGGGTTGCATACAACTCTTTTGTCGTCTTCGTCTACTGTATATGTAAACCCTCCTTTAGGGATAAAAAATATTTTTTAGTGACAGACATTTTCCTGTACGTAAAGCATTTACAGTAAACAAAAGTATGAATGTAGAAAAATTTAAAAGATTCTCTCTCCTTAGACCCTTAAAGAGACTTCGAATGCAATAAGATACCTTCTTTAAGATTCCTTCAAGAGAACTTTCACTAGAAGCCTGTGACGAAACTTCTTGAATTTCTTCAGAATGTTCAAAACCATCCAATTCATTCAGTAAACCCAGGGTCAACGGACTCTCCTCGTTAAACTCGTGGTCTAGAATACTTTTAATGGAATCCCAATGTCTTTGCTTCAGAGCAGGATTTCGCAGATCGGTAATCGTAGGTACCTGGAATAACAAGGAGAAAACTTTACGATCATAAATTCAAAAAGCAAAACAACTTTATGTACGATCCAAATCTGGGAGTAAATTTCACTTAAAAGCTGAGACAAAGAAGTTAAATTTGATATAAAGTTTTATAAAGTAAGTCTTACCTTCGATCTCATGCTTTCAACTTTTTCCTTTAAGATAGGTACCACGCCATTTGGAGGTAATCCTTTCTCAAGTTGCAACACAGCTTTCACATACTTCATAACAGATGTGTTTAAATCTTCTGGATTTAACTCCTCGAATGGTAACTGAAATTGGAAATGAAAGCGAATATTTTTAAGATTGTTTCCTACATTCTAAACGAGTCTCAGATGAAATACTTAAAGTAATAGAGTAAAATATAAAATATAGAATATAAAATAAACCATATACAGAAACATATTTATCTTAATAAAAGCACTATTTTTGTCTGTCCGTAAGTGTTCATTTCAAAATGGTAGCCCGAGCTGTGGGAGAAATAATTTCAAACTTAAAAAAAAAAAAAAATTTTTTGGTGAAAAAATTGTTTTTTTGCGAAATGTTTTCTTACAATTTTCATTCCCCCAATTCATGTAAAAAAAAAAAATTTTGCTAATTTTTTCTTACAATTCTTTTTTTTTTTGTGCGGAAAGTCCGAAACGTGCGTCCCTAACGACGGGCGCAAGCAGCGTCTCTTCAGCGTCCTTGCGACGCTGGGAACCAGCTAGTCTATATAATAAAAGCCGTATTCTCTATCTATCTATCTTTGTTTGTACGCATTAATGGTAGCCGAGCTGTGGAAGAAATAATTTCAACATTTTCAAAAAAAAAATGTTTTTTTTTTCGAAATATTTTTTTTGGTGACAATTTTTTTTTTCATTCCTCCAAATGTAAAAAAAAATTCTTTTGCAAAATTCTTTTCTCCAACAATTTTTTTGCGCGTTCTATTGACGGGCGAAAGCAGTGTCTCTTCAGCGTCCTTGCGACGCTGGTTTACCAGCTAGTATAGAATATGGTCGGGAAAAACATATTTTGTATATGAAGAAAATACTATGATTATATATACATCCAGTTAACCTGTACGAAAACTGAGGAACTCAAGACCATATTATACTGGTCTACCACTGCTGTTCCTTTCAGTCCTAGAAACAGCGTCAATTTTCAACTAGGAATCGACTCTAGTTGGCCTTGATTAACGTGCTTTTAGTGAGACGTTTTTAAGAATTTTATTGCCAAAAGTTGGGAAAATAGCTGAAACATTTTTAAAATGTGCATACTTGTAACCATTCATCCACAGCCACATCCCACTCTTTCAACGAGTCCCACAGCAACTGCTTCAATCTGACTTCAGCGTGGGCCTCCTCCAGCTCTTCGAATTTGGTCACTTCCACTTTGAAATTCTTCTGGTAGCTCTTGTACTGGTAGGCCCGCTGTTGGAACTCTTCCATCTGGTTGTGCATGTTCGTAAGGATTTCAGTGACTTTGTCAACTTTAGAAGACGGATCAAGTATTTCAGGATTCTAAGTGAAGTAGAAAGCAAGTTTAATACAGTTCCAACAGTGTTCTAACGCAATTATGCCTAAATTCTTTAGAACGTGAAGTTTACCGAGTGGAACGATCGTAAATAATGAACTCGACCGGTTGCCGTTTTAATCATGTAACGCTTCAAATTAAATATTGTAAACATACCTGAGCAGCCTGTTTGACCTGTTTGACTTGCTTTCCCAAATCAGCAATGTCTTTGTCCAAGGCACTGCAGAATCTGTCCACATTTTGATCCCTTTCAGCAAGTGACTTATCAATGGAATTCCGAACTGCGTTCATCGATGGTTTCAAGGTCTATAGTGAGTATGGTTTAACGTATCAATAATCATATTGAAAAGCTAGAATCGACCTTGGTATAGTAGGTAGGCAATCAGAACTCATAATGATATTTTTAAATACATCAGCTGTCGCAACTACCATACAACTGTCACACTCTTAAAATCATTCTCGATTACCCAGAATAAGCTCTTTAGTAGACTGTTATCGATTAGGGTCTGCCTAATTTGTTGCAAAACGACCTACATTCGAACCTATGGAACCAGTAGGCCACGCCTTTTAACCACTTGACAAACAAATAATAACAAACAAAAACGATTATGAAAAAAAAGGTGATATCAATAAAATGTTCGGTTTATTTCTTTTAAAGAAGTATGGGAAAATTTTAGAAAATTTGGAAATTGTATTTTTTCAACAAAATCATGTAATTGTATACCTGGTAAACAGCCAAATCCTCAGGAGGAGTAGGAACTGCATACTTCTCAATCAGATCATACAGATGTTTCACAATATCTGCGTTCTTCTCTTTCTCGTCAATCTGATCTTGGATCTCGTCCAGGAACGTCAAACTCTCCACATACTCCATAGTGGACTGAGGCTTACTCTCTAAATTATATTGTGCATTCTGAGCAAATTGAATAAGACTGTCCACTTTCTTTTTGGCAAGTAATGGTAAGATGTCGTGAATGACCTAGAAACAAAATAAAAACAATGTCAATATCTTTTACACAATTCTTGATTCGAAAATTCAAGTTTGAAATGTCTCCTTCTTTTATTTAGAAGCTCGTTGCTAAAACTGTTCAATTATAAACAATCTAATACGATCGTTTAATAAGACCAGCCGCCAATTGAATTGTATAAATCAGATATGCATCATGCCTACCTCAAGACACTTCAATGGTGACGGCGTGAGAACCTGCTTCAATTTTTGAGTGTCAACTAACATCATTCCGATGTTCCTGCTCTCTTTGATCGATAGAGCCATTTCATGTTCGCTATTGTATTTGGCAAGGGCGTCAGAGAAATAAGCGACATCTAGAAGAAACAGGGAACGAGCATGCAACATTTACTTACGATATATAAAAGTTTGAAAAAAAACTATTTAAAATTCAAACCAGAGAAGTTCATCACCGGTCACTAATTAGTTCTAGGTATTGTATTACAATTTTAACCCTGTACCAAGACTTATTACAAATAGCATTCCTCGATTTAAAAGGAATAAATTCGAATTTGCATCATCAAGGTTTCTAGAAACAACTTTTGGTAAAGCGGCTTCGTGAAAAATTTCAACTTCTTTATTTTCATGTTTTGCATATACAGTTGCATAGAAATAAGGCATAGCTTAATAATACGTTGTTACTATCCCGCCTTATAAGCTTCTCTTTTTTTTACCCTTTTTCTTCAACTTAAACTTGGATGACATTCATCTTGGAAGAGGAAAGGAAAAATAAGAAGGAGAATCAAAAAACCATCCTACCATGCTCAACTTGTCTAACAGCATCAAGATCAAGTGTTTCATTTTGAATGTAGAACTTTTGATATTTCTCAAAAGTTGTAGCATAGTTGTTAGCTGTATCAAATCCTTCGGTGATGGACTTCTTAATATTTTGGATGACATCCCTCAAGTGGGTGTCGTCATCAAACATATTCAAAAGACTTGGTCCCTCGCCACATGTCTTCTCTTCGATCTTACCATTGATCACAGGTCTGATTTTTTGAAGAAAAAAAACCTTTTATAAATCCTTTTATACTAGATCTCGAAGAAGATAATTTTTTCATGCCTGTGTCTGTCCCAAGAATCATGTGAGCCCAGTTCAATTTTTCCGGTGAATTGACAGAACCAGAAAATAAATAACCAATCAAATTTGATTATAATTGTACACGTGATATTTTAGTTTCGGTCCTATATTGCTGATACTTAAAATATGGATCCTATATTATGTTCATGAAGTTAAATGATTTGATTTACAACTTGAATGAGATTATTTTGTGAGATTTAAACAACCCATGTTCTTACCTTGTAAATGCGTCAAAATACGAGTCTGGAACCAAGTTTGAAACACTAAGTACCGTATCTTGAAAACTACCAATGACTTCACTGAGACCATGTCTGTAATCCTCGAGACTTGGAAAGAAGTGCAGGGGTCTAGGCTCAAGAAGTAGCTCCACTTTGAACAGTGGGTTGAGAATACTTTCCTCGAGCTGAAATGTACAAAAATAATGACATCGTTAATTGCATTGTCCTAAAAAGAAAATGATGATTTTAACTAGATACATTCAGCCCTCTGAATTTAGTAAAAAGACTGGTGGCAAAAAAATGCCGTCGTGTGTGAAAATTACGACCGCAAAACATAAGTTACGACGGCAAAAACATCATTATGTATGAAGTTTTGGAAAATGATTTGACTTATTCCACAGAAGAAGAGAAAATAAGAAGGAATAAAGTTTACAACGAGGGTTATGGTTATGTAATTTTTATTCTCGTTGGTTCATTCTTTGTAATTGATTTTAAAACTTTCTTTTTTCGATTTTTTTTTTCTATTGCTAACAAAAAAACACGGCGTCGGCAAAATTTTGCCGACATGAATTTGCTTTACGACGGCTCGACGCTGTACATTGAAAAAGACGGTTAGATTTCAGCACATCAATTAACGCAATTTAGTTTGATTTTAACATTTTCCATTCCAGATCATTAAATCAGCCAAATTTAGAGCATTCAAATTTGACAGGAATTATCTTTGGCGAGAAGAAATTTGGGCGAATTTTTAGCAAATCCACCAAATCTACCCTTTAAGGTAAATACTTTAATCTCAATAATTTCTTACATTATTTACCACAATTTCAGTTCTGGAAGTTTCGCCACTTTGCAATTGTTCGGATAAGTAGTTGAGCAAAATCTCAACAGAATTCACCACCAAGACATGCATAGTATTGACGATCAAATAATCCGCCAATCTTATAAAACTAAGGTGGAAAAACAAGTGGAAATGAATTCAGTGTTTTATCAAGCTGACAATTTCTGCCTAAAGCATAAAGAGTGTATGAAAAAACTTAGAGGCGCACGACAGATTTCAATTTTCAATAGACCTTTCCCTAAATACCGTTTATACGTAGATTCTTATGATTAGCCTCGTAGTTGTGTAATTGAGTCTCATGGGAGTAACAAATTTCATCAATGCGTAATAAAGGTTCAAACACCCTTGAGATGAAAGGAGCACGTGCAAATATTTCATGAAACAGAGCTTAACAGTAGGAATCTATGTATAAACGGTATTTCGGGAAAGGTCTATTCTCGTTTTGAACCAACCTGGTGAGTCTGGCACAGTGACTTCTTTTATTTGCCTGTTCTGTGTAAGTCATCTTGTCTGGTTCTTCGTACATCTCGTACTCATCATCATAAGGTGATTCAAATTGCCCTGGAAAATTTATTAAAATATTGTTAAAATTATTTATTTTTTTACTTGTGAATTTAATTTTTTATAAAAACTTTAAAATTATTCCTCCAACACTTTAGCTGTCATTTTGAGAAGGTTTATAAACACACATACAGAATTATGGCTTTTATAATAATAGAGATACCTGGTTTTTTATGAAATAGACCCAGCAGAGTACATACTTATCGTATGATAATGAGCTCTTACCGTCGTATGATAATGAGCTCTTACCGTCATATGATAATGAGTTCTTACCGTCGTATGATAATGAGCTCTTACCGTCATCTAGCGGCGAGGAATAGTGATTATAATGCTCGTCTGGAACAAAACCAGCTTCCAAAAGCGCAGTCCTACAAGCACTTCTTACGACTTCCTTGACTAGATCATGGAACTCACTCAAACGTCCAGCAACCTGAACATAGAAAAAAAAGGTTCCAGAAGAGAAAGTGCAGCAAATGAAAGACACGGCGCAGATAATCAAAAAATCAAAATCCTCATAAATAGAAATTTGTATTTTATTATGGGTTTGAAATTGTGTCCTTTTAGTTTCCTAGTGCAAATTCAAATCAATTGATAGTGTACAAATAATACCAGCTTTAAAATTACAACTTTCACTGTAAATTAAATCAAAACCATAAAGAACTGTACCTGTTGTAGCTGAATAAATTGAAGATTCCTGAATTCATCCAATGTATAAGTGACACCCTTTTCAACTCTACACAGACCCATATCACTGATACGGTGACACATATCTCGGATACTTAGAAGTGCTGGGCGTACAGACTGAAAGAAGACAGAAAAATACAGAACAACTAATAATTTCAATTGCTGAAACAGGGTATAAAATTTGACTATTTATTTCTAAACATACCTATTCACATTTTTGGATTTTGTTTTAAAGATATTTTACAACTCGTTAGGCCTTTGAAGCTCAATCATGTCGTTGATATTAGAAAATTGACAAAGTAACCCAAGACATCTACTAATGCTGCAACAACTTGTGATCGCTGTAAATTTGTGTCTGAAAGTTGTCGGTTATATAGACACGCAACAGCTAATGATGTATAATTTCATCAACATTGAAATTCACAACTTTTTTTTACTTGGCAAACCACCTTAAAAATTGCAACTGAAACAGTACCATGTTGGTTTACTTACTTGATTAATGATGAATAAATCACTTTCTAATTGATTCCTTGCAACCATTATTTTCCTAAAGTTTAAAAAAGCAAACAATTATAACGATGAGTAAAAATCCATGAAATATGTTACCGGAGGCGTACTGTAATGTACTGGTAAACTTTTAGTGGGATCTTTTATCCATGTTAATGTGTACTATAATTACTCTATTTGTCAATATGATAAAACCCCTTACCTTCCTTTGACATTCTTTTTCCACACATAAAAGGCCTTCCACATTCTGAAGTTGGCAAAAGTTTTGATTTTTATCAATTCTGAATAATGATGAAGATCTTTTTCCCATTGTCTCAGAGGAGTGAATTCGGCTTCCGAATGAGTGATGTGAGTTACACCAAGTTTACTGATCGTGTAATGATCTGCTTTGTCAAGTTTATCGTGTCGCACAATTCTAAAAAAAATATTAAAATATTAAAATAACTATTTAAAAGCTTATGAAATTCAAAAATTTATACTGTAGTTCACTCAACTCAATAGAGATTTATCTGGTGTTTTTAAGTGACAAAAAGATTGAATTTGGCAATTTCACTGAAAAAAAAGGTGTTATACAATTATACTTCTTCTTATGAATCAAATCAAAAAAGAATAAATATATCAAAGAGAAAATTCTTACTTGACTTTGTATGGGTTATAATTAATTGAAGATCTAGGAGCTGCAGTTTTCATGTAAAAGAAACCCACATTTGGATGCGTACGAACAATTCTTAAAATCTCTGTGGGGTCGGAGAGACCAGAGTCAATTATATCATCTAGTGACTTATCATAAGCTTGAGTTTTAGTTGAAGCGGCATATCTAAGTCCCCTTATAGAGCTTGAGGTCCTTGACTGTTCTTGGGATTTCTTCGGGGGTGTTGGAACGCGAATGTGACCCGATGATTCGTCAATTTGTTCCTGTCTTTTTTTTAACTCATCAGGAAGCTCCGGTAAAGGGGAAGTGTTTTCTTCTAGTGGATCAACAGAATCTTTCCTTTTTAGCCGTTTCAACTCAGGTTCGACACTTGAATCATTCTTAGTGTTATTATTACACCATTCATATTGCTTTCGTTGGTATGCTGCAAGATGAGGCTGAAAACAAAATGGTCAATTTTAAAAATGTACAGTATATTTACATTCACTCTAATTGAAAGAATACAATTTCTGGAAGACATGGATCTTACTAATGGATTCAGAGGAGTTGTGGATGGCTTTTCCTGAAAAATAAACAAGAGAATACAATTAAAAATTGTCTCTGTACATTGTTTATCAAAGGGTTCTTATTTTTAAGGCAAACTTTTTGAAAAGATTATCTGAGTTTTTGCATACTGCAAAGAGAATATTATTTTTAACAAGTACAATATTTGTCATTTAAAAAGCATGATTCAATCTGACAGATCTAGAGAGGGTTTGCAAAGTGTTAAAATCAATTTACTGCATCATTATGCCTTTTGACACGCCTTGGTTGGGAATCTTAAGAACAGAGAGCATACCTAGCGAAAAAAATTTATATAGCACTTTCACAAAAAATTGGACAACACTCCATTTTATAAGCTTACATTATTATTTATTAGAATAAAAGAGAAACAGAGAGGTGGAAATATACCTTTTTACGTCTACTAAGGATTGGACGAATTGGTTTGAAGCCATGGTCTGCTTTCAAAACATCTGGTTTTGCCAATAACCGAGCTTTAAGTTGCTCATGATTCATAACTTCAATTTCTTTTAATTTTATTTTTATGCTATAATCTGGATAATTCCAACAGTCATGAAAGTAATATAACTAGCATTTGGAATATGTGACAGAGGACTTAATACTGTAGACACATCATTGCATACTATATATATTTGAAGTTGTTACATTAGATGATATCACTCCTTTTTTTAAATAATTCAAAGAGAAAGATGTTGACTTAAAATAAAAAGACAATCACCCCACAAAGAAACTGTCACTAATTTGTACATATGTTGCTATGCTCTTCCAATGAATACAAAACAGTTCTGAATTTCTCAGCATAACAGCGATAGGTATATATATACATATAGTAGTCTGAAAACCCAAACTTATCTCAAAATCATCACAATAGAGTATTGTTTCAATCAATGGAAAAATCTAGCTGCACTCGTTAAAACACAACGAATCAATTTTTGAATTTATTTTACTTATTTGAATTTTTGTTTGCTGAAAATAGTGTGCCTCAATATGATGCAATTTGGGCATAGTATACTATTAGTTACATAGCCTGTAAGAGGTAGGATACGGATTATATTAGGTCTTGAAAATACCGTATTGGGTGAGGCTTGCATTGCGAATTGCCAATACAGTTAGAAAGACCCGAAACCATTGCATTGCAAATAAAGTAAAAACAACCAGAAAAGATGATATTCTCCTTCGCGGAGGGTAGATACGGAATATATTCTGCTTTCACATGCATCTTTTAACCAATGAACGTCCGAGAAACTTACCTGATGCGGGATAAAATTGCTTATGTGTTTGTGTTAGAAGGTTGTTGACCATGCACCATTAGGGTTTATTTCAGGACTTTTTAGGTAAAAAAACTTGAATTGAGTTTTTAAACTGAATCAAACTATATATATATATTTTTTTTCCATTCCTTTTGAAGTAATAAACACACTGAATCCATTACATTTGTCATTCGAATTAACGAAAGTAATTGTTATCAAAACATTAAAATATCCTAAAATCAAGTTCAGTTCTTTTATGAAGTCAGTCATATCAATGATGTTTTGAGGTTTAGAATAAATCAACCGAATCATATTGGGAGATGCATTTTTAGCCCAATCTAGGGGTCTAAATTTCAAAAATTTCTCTTGCGCGTCGCCCCAACCATATACGTCAGTATTATAGTACTAAAATCAATCTTCAAAGTCAAAAACGGTAGTAGCTAAAAATCCTGAAATAAACCCTGACCATCATTTGTTTGAATAAAACTTAAATTTCATCAAACTTTATTAGAAAGTTTAGATATCTATTAATTGATAATACAGCTTTCTATATTTTCCCCTAGTTCATAAAACTAAAAACTAAAATTCTAAGTATCACACATTTTGTAGTAGAATCACACACCTATGAAAATTTTTTTTACAGTGAAGCATAAAAAACTTTTATAATTGAGGACCATCTGTATTATATATTGCAGGCTGGAGTTAAATGATTATTTGTTTGCCGTCACTGTCAACTCTAAAAAAAAAGTTTGGGCGGTCAAAAAATTATTGTTTTGGTCACAATTTGTGAGAACTAACGTTGAATAAATACTGTAGATTTGTATCGATTGTGCTCCCTATCCGTAGCAGTCTACAAACGAGATCTATATTTCAATCACTTTTAAAAATGATAATGATAAAACACATCTACAGGGAAAAAAACGTCCAATGGTGTGGTATACCATAAATTCAATCAATTTATATAGTTTTTGTGAAAAAGAACTAGATTTTCAGAGATTAACTTTGTAAACATTACCTTTTTTCGATCTGCAAATTATTGATGAAACTTGTTACAGTTTAGGATGTAAACAGATGGCGCACTAGCCTATGTTTGTTTGGCCCATAACACTTAGGGTTGAACGAACACAGGTGTGTGGAAGTATTGCAGACACAAGCATGCCGGCCGTTCCTCCAGAATGTCTCTTGAGAACATGGTGCAATTATTTCTAAACTTGAAAAGCTGTATTCATTACAGCGCTCAAAATAAGGGCCTATATCAGATGCAATTTATTCTTTAGTCTTAGAATAAACAAAGACACGCTTTTTAGATATATTTTCATCATCATATACCAGTTTAAGAAATGCGTTTAGGGTGTTTAAATTAGTAAAATTTTCTTCGTTTCCCTTTAATCTGACTGTAATCCAGCACTACATTACTCAATATGTTTGACCGGCAAAAGTGAAATGCTTATTTCAAGCGCTATTCATTAGTTTGTTGTATGATTGGTGTTGTGTGGATGTCTCTTTACAGATTGAAAAAAACTTTGTTTACAAAGTGTTCAAAATTGTACCTGGTGTTCGAAGTTGTACAGATTGATGGTAGCTTTTCAAACAACCAACACGTAGCATTTTGTTTTTGAATTGGTCTTGATGCAAAATAAAGATGATAGTTGAAAAATTGGATTCATGAAATGAGAGCTGCAAAACCCAAATATGAAACCTACTATAAATTATGCTTCCATAACAGCCCTGTGAATTCAGAGGAAAAGGGATCAGCACAAAAGGAAAATTTAGGTCGGCAAAGCCATTCTGAGACACTCTGCAGGTCGGCAAATCGGAAATGTTTTGGAAGCCAAACATTTTGAAGGAAAAAAACAAACTCTTGAATTTGCATCTGGGTTTAAAAACAAAGATGTAAAGGAAAAAACATAGACAAAGACAAAATTATGAAATATTCTTAAAACAAGGTTGGGAATTTCATGGTTTCCAGGCCAGCAAAGATAAGCTAAGATAAGCGTTGTTAAAACAGGTCGGCATTTAGGTCAGCATTGCTGAGTGCCGACCTAAATTCACAGGGCTGCATATAACATTCCATGAGTTGTTTATTTCACCACTTCTGGTATGCGGCATCATATATAGCGCATGTAAATCTCAAAAATGTGCCAAACACGAAATGAAAGATGCCCATGTGCCCTAGATAGATAGAAAGTCAGTGTGCTGTCAGCAAAATGTTTTGTATATTGTACATACAGTAGTTTTAATATGTTTTTAATTGTGTACTCTATCTACATATAAGAAATGTAGGGCCAAATTTGAATTGTTTTGAATTTTTAAACTCAACATAAATTTATAATATATATACCGTTAAAAATGTTAAAGCAGGTCTAAAAAAGCAAAAGAAAACTTTAAGGCAAATCCAACAACCGGCAAAACTGTTTGATCTATACGTAGTCATATATCAAATATAGCTAACAATATATAATGTGTGGGTTGTTCTGACCCAAAATATTTATCTCATGGATGTCCCAGAAGAATCTTTTTAGTAACCCCTCCAGCACCACCTTGACCTTGTTGTAGTAGTGCTTGCCTTGTTTGGAAAAATAAATTTGTTTTATAGATATTGACAAACAAACAATAGGAATGGATCTACGGCATATATATATAGGACTAGCTAGCTAAGTATGATAAATAGAAAAATAGAATAAAGAATAACAGTTAAATCAAATAAAACAGCTAATGTTGTAAATTTCCATGTTGAGAAATCACTGCAGCTAACATCAATCTCTTGATCACTACTTCTCCGCCATCATGTTTACATCCAAAACAAAAAAGCGCTTATTGCAAGGGACGCGTTGTCAATGGAAGGCTCGGGCGGGAAAAGTTCAAAAATCGCGTTGTGTTGTAAGCCCAGGGTGTAGTGTGTAGCATGTTTTTTAAGGATTTACTGGGTGTTTTGGTTTTAATTTTCTAAATTTTGGGAGTTTCTTTGGGCCTCAATAATTATGTTGTCTGCTTAATTTTAATTCTGATGAAATTAAAAATCGGAAATGTGGAAACTAAATCGCTTGAGTGATGCAGTGTGTTGGATCTAATGATGGCACAAAATAAAATGCCACATGGCAGTAACAGGTTCACCCCTGATTGTATATCAGGATGGAATGTGCGCGAATTTTATTTTTATTCGTGATAACAATTTGCATCCGCGTGAAAAACGCGCTTAACACGCGAAACGTTAAATTTAAAGAGTGTTTGAGGAACCGAACAAAAAATTAAAAAAAGTGTTTATGCTATAATATCGTTTTAGCGGTCTTCCTAGTAACTCTTATTCCAGTACTGATATCGTTGGATATCTACGTAAATCTAGCCTGTACCAGACCAGAACGGTATGGCCTGTTCGGGGAGGAATAAAACTATCCCTAGTCTGATTTGGATTCGTTGCGAAACGGAGTTGTCTTTACACTGACGTGTTTTTTCCGTGTTGTGTAAAAAGGTCTGCGAATCAGATACTATAAAATCCCGTACCGCACGGCGTTCTGTTACAGACTAACGTAGTACTGTAATCATGTTAGAAGACTTTTAGGAATCGTTTTTATTTACTCCATCCAGATTTGTCCTGGTAGCCACTAACAATATTGATGATTTCAAAGGATACTATGTAAGATCAAAGGATGGTGCATCGAAAGATGTCATATTGTCAACAGTAAACTTGGTGATAGCCAACATAAGTTGTATTGATAATTATCGTCCTAGCGAGGGAGTGTGTTTGCCTCCAAAATACCAATTGATAATAATAATGCTAGACTAATCAAGCATCAATAATTATATCTTTTGTTTATGTCTAAGGAGAAAATTATTATTCATTGATTAATTGATCCCAATTCAATATTGAAACTAGAGTTAAGAGGAGAAGAGAGAGGGATATAGAGAGAGATTCAGACACGAAGGAACGAAGGTATTCAACCAGGAACAGTACTTTGAGACGTTAATTCGGAGAATATACCGTTTACTGATAAAAGATAATTAGAATCTTCAATATAAATTAGGTTTTGAATTAGTTTTCATACATGTTTCGTTTCAGTGGTCACCAACAAAGTTGGAGTGAAACATATAAACTACGTCAAAGCGACGATGGATTGTAATAACACTCAAATTGGTTACACGATTGCCATCACCGGATGTGCTGCCTTTGGATTAGTCGGCTTATTAGCAACTGTGCTGAATCTCATAATTCTTGTTGCCATGATCAAAGATCCTCTGAAGAAATTACGAACACCTTTTAGCTACTTGGTAGTAAATCTGTGTGTATGTGACTTTTTATCAGCTGTTGTTAGTTTACCATTTATATCATATTCGAATTACAATTATATACACTATCAAACATCGACGAGTCACATCGAATTCCATCCCTTGGAGAAGTTGGGATGTTTCATCACCATATTTGCTGTGCAGTTCAGTATGTGCGCCCTGTCAATAGATCGTTACAAAGCCATCGTCAACCCTATTAAGTACAGACAGAACTTGAGTTGGACGCGGTGTGTCAAATACACAGTCACCATCTGGCTACTGGTGATTCTGGCGGTGCTACCAATCAGTTTCCTCAGCGTATCGGAAATGACAATCTACCAAAATATTATACTGTTAAGCAACTGTTTTCTTATGGTGATGGTATACATTCGAGTAAAAATTGCTCTTCGTGCGAAAAGTAAGGAGTTCGTGAATGCCATGAAAGAATCTTTAACAGCATCTCAAGAAGCCATTGAGCATCGACTGCAAACAGAACGTAAAGTAACCAGCGTATTTAACACAATTCTTTTGGCCTTCTTGGTAACTTTGATTCCAGGTCTGACGTTGATTGATGTGTACGCGGTTTTGACGGGAAATCGCTGCTATCTAAGGTACCTCTTCAAAACTATCAAATATTTTCTATTGAGTTGCAACAATGTTATCAACCCATTGATATGTATGTTTAAACTGAAAGATTTCAAGGACTCCATTAAAACAATGTGTGGCTGTATAAAACAGCAACAAAAATAGATTATGAACTGAGAAAACATATAAAACATCTGTCTATAAACCCTTGTCCCTTGGTACTAGGTACATGATGTTTGAGAAGCAGCGTCGGTTTTATGTTGCGTTTATGTTACGTGAAATTTTAACTTGGATATGCCGTGTGTTTTTTTTTGTTTACCTTTTCGTCGATCAGCAAAATAATTACTAACGAAAGCCTAAAACGAGGTTGATCAGGTGGACGATACTTATTAATGATTATAATTATAAAAATGTTTTAGAAAAACTTGACTGTATACGTCACTGACAGGCTGAGATAACGGGCTTTAAGCGTGAGGTCGTCAATGGACCAACATTCTACCATGCACAGTTTTATGATCTTGTGTATTTGTTAAACGTAGGAAGGTCATAACCATGAAAATTTACATCTACCTCAAGAAGATACGATTTTTAAAGTACAAAAAATTCTTTTATTATCGTATATCTAATATAAATATTTTTAAAAATAAAAAAATGAAATATTCAAAAGAAGTTGTAATTAGCAACAGTATGAATGTATTATCATATTATGGATCTCTCTATTTCTTAGCTATACGTATATAAAAATACCATAATCGCGCTCGCTCCGTCTCTTTAATTTGCGAGTCGATGGTTGAAACAAATGAACGAATTTATGGGTAGTTTTTTACCTAAAATCACTTTCACTAATACGATAGTAAACCAGTAGTACTAGTAAAAGTTGCCAACCTCGTTTAGGGTCCTTTGCGGCTTTTCTGGCATTGAAATATTAGAAAAGCCGTAAAAGACCCTGGGTACGAGATTGGCTTGTTGCGTCATTCGTTTTACGCTCTGTCCTTTTAGCATGCTATAGTTTAGTGCAACTGATATGATTATTTTAAAAGAAATCGAAATCTTGTCCAGCTTTTTTAATTTAATTTTACACAAATCTGTTTTGCAAAAAATATGTTACTAGGGAAAGTTGTGAGATGATAAATTATAAAAAAAAAATCTAACCTAATGTAATATTCACATGGATATAAAACGAAAGGCTAAACAGGACTTTCTTCTTCATCGGGTAGAAATGTCGTGTAATCGTGCGATGGATCGTTACCGTTGTCGTCGTTGCCATTCATTAGAGGAATATCGGGAAGTGGTGAATTACTCATGCTTGAAATGTAACTAAAATTAAAAAAAAAGAGAAATAGTCAAATAGGTATATTTAGAAATAGTATAAGAAAAAATTAATTTTTAATTGATGCGGAATTGCGGATGCGTTTCGAAATAAGTATGATCTATATAATATAAAGTTACTTTATTTTAGTGTGTTATATCTATTACGAAATAATTCCCTAGGTCCCTATTTTGTCCCTATAAGAGGTTATAGAGTCGATGTCCCAGACTTATCCCTGATTTATGACTTCTTGTTGGTCAGGTCAATGAACCGTTGCCATTACAGTCGATTCTATTTTGAAATAACTAGTAGCTTAATTTGTTTTAGTACATATTAGTCTGGTTTTGTATACGTTGCGAAAACGGAGTTGTCTTACAAATGTGTTTTTATTAATGTCTGTCGAATCAGGTACTTACATATGTACTTTTATAAAACTAGAAATTGCCGACCTTTCAGGATGTTACATGCGTTTTGAAAGTTACGTCAGGTGTTCGGGGTTGTCACCTGTCATAGTGGCGAGGTAACCTTTCATTGTGTTTTAAGTGTTTCATATGTTTCAAGTACGCCGAAGAAAGACCATTCTAAGTATAAATTCGACCAATAATTATGACCAACAAAAACATTAAAAAAAGCGGAGGTCAAAGGGAAAAATGAGAAAAACAACTCACCTAGACTTAGGACATAAAAGTGGATGTCGTGAGTTGTCATTATCAGCGTCACTTTGTTCATCGGGACCATCGGGGCCATCTGATGATCCTGTGGCTTGTAAATAAAGATTGGATGCTGCTAAATCGTTCTTTTCACCTTTCGATTCAACATATCCAGAAGCCTAAATAGGAATCCAATGATGAAATGAAATTACCCTCGTTGATCAATTACCCGATCCTTAGATAGATCTACGGATCGGTCGGGACTCGAACCCAGGGCCTAGCCATTTTAGAGCTATTACTTTCTATCGACTGAGCCATCGGTCAAAAGCATCAAGGCTCCGATCCATTTCAGGAATCAAACAGTATTTAGCCCAGCCCTTGTTTTCAGCAGAGTGCTTTAGAGTCTAAGTTAACAATAAAAATAGCCATATAGCAAACAACGGTAACAACAAAACACAAACCATCAAACTGTTTTTCAAAGTTATCCAAGTTTAACCATTTATACCGGGCTTTTTGGGTCTTTGAAATACCGGGGGGGGTGGATTTAACCAGGCTCGATAACTTTTGATAGGATAATGCTAAAGACATAAAATTTGGCACATAGTATC
>JAYRBV010015469.1:0-12675 GCA_036023255.1 Mitrocomella polydiademata
TAGTTTGCTTTAAGTTAACAACTGAGTCTTTTTCGTAGGACTGAGAGCTTTCTCCACGTTTTTCGTCCTTTTATGCCGAGTCATGTTCGAGAGAGTATGCGCGCCTAACGCAATGCATTACGGTCCAGAACCGCTAAGAAACTCGCTTTCCGTCTTTCAGCGAACGCCGGAAAGCCCGTGCCTGTACATTGGAGTATAAAGTCCACCATTATTCATAACCAACGTAACCTAACCAGGGCCATCATTTAAAAAAAACCTTTGCCATCACTCAAGAGTTTATTATGAATGTAACATTTCTGTTAAACACACTCACCAAAATCAGTCATTATACAACCATCAAATTTCTTTACACATTTTCATTTTTGAGGTAGATGCAAAGTTAATAACTCCATAACTCCAGTTTTAGACAGTTAGTAGCACACGTTTGTATCCTGCAAAAAGTTCTTTGATAAATTCAAAATGGTTACGCTTAGTCTAATGGCGGAATATCATAAAAATATACCGATATCGGGTTAAAACGGGGAAATCGGGAATTCAAAAATGGTGTTGAGATAGATAGACGACTGATTTCAATATCTTTCACTGCGTGAAATCTAATAAAAGTCTGTTTGGTACAAAAAAAGAGGTTGTTCTAAAGTAAAATTTTATAAATAAAAAAATGTTGAAATTAATATTCCAAACAAGTCTAAACCATGGTTAACAAAGTCACGGGATGATTGATGAAGATCATTACAAATTAAGTTAAAAGAGGAGTAAAAAATGCCATTTCATTTTTGTCAATGTCGGGTATTTTAAACCCGCCACAGGGGGGTGCTTATTCGAGAGAGGCGCTCATTAAATTATTTGGCTCAAAAAAGGGGGTCGTTAATTCGAGAGGGGCGCTAACTCGGGAGTGTACTAAAGGCCGAATAATATATATCCATATATAAATAAGAAACTTGGTTTCTTACAATGATATAGGGGGATTATGTTTTGTTAAATAAGAAGAACAACGGGAAAAAAAACGTGTTTCTTTTGCATCTTTTTTTTTTAAATATCGGGTTAGAAAATTAAAAAGTGACAATAATTAGGGTTATAATATTTTCCAAAATAAAAAAATTCTCTCCTTCTTCTTCTTCAACACCAGAATAAATTAAATAGCTTTAAAAAAACAACAAATAAACAAATGAGCTCCAAACCACCGTATAATACCATAAAGTCTACCACACAACAGGGTGCCTCAGAAATCAGTCTATCTATTGTCTAAAAAGCAGTACTTTTATTAAGACACCCTGTAGTGATGAAATGAAAGAAAAAAAACATGGCCGACGCACCAATAAGAAGTTTAATTTTACTGTATGTCTTTTATAAACCCCTAAATACAAGTTGATGAATGCCAAAAGTCCTTTGATATTATAAGTCATGCAAGAAATATAACGTACTCTTGTTTAAATACATTTGACTTATATCCTAGGCCTTCTCTTAGAATTCTTGCAGTACCTACCGAGGGTGTCTAATTT
The DNA here is from genome assembly GCA_036023255.1 of Mitrocomella polydiademata. Classification (NCBI taxonomy): domain Eukaryota; kingdom Metazoa; phylum Cnidaria; class Hydrozoa; order Leptothecata; family Mitrocomidae; genus Mitrocomella; species Mitrocomella polydiademata. The sequence goes on from JAYRBV010015469.1 coordinate 1,500, forward strand.
TCAATTCATGTTCACTTGTCAAAACCTCATAAAATAGACTGGAAGAACGCGGCATTTAATGATGAAATTTGCCTCGATTTTACAAACATATTTATGAGACTTTTCTATAAAAGAACGACTGATCATGTATATGTTACCGATCAAAAAACAATTTAACTATTATATATTATTTTTCTTCTTCGTAAAATAATTTTTACTTTATATGATTTTTTAAATACATCTATAAAATTCTGAACGTAAAGGATCTGGGAATGAGGGTGTAAGTACTTAATATATCTTTTTAAGAAGCAGAAAATTTCGCGTACCAACAAGAAAAAAAAAACGCAAAGATTTTCGACAAAAACTAACAAATGACAAAGGCACTAAATTTGCAAAATAAAATGGACCAAAATAGGGAAAAATGCGAAACTTTCTGCCCTTTCATTAATTTTGACTGTAAAGAAATTTCCAATTGAGCCACTAAACAATATTCACCCTATAGACGGGTTGCGTGTGACATCATCATTTTGTTTATTTGCGAGCAAAAATATCCTGGAAACGATGGGCAAACAATAATACGCAGGTTGAGGTGAAGAGATGTAGTTATTGTTTGATTGTTTATTTACGAGATAAGCTGGTGAATTGAAACTCAGATATGTTAAGTAACTACATTATATGGAACAAATATCAAAACTTGAGAAGGTTTTGATGCTCCGTTGAGGAAATAATGGCGAAAAACACTCGCCTCTTCACCTAACGGCTAATGTTTTCTGCTCATCGTTATTCGCGCATGCGCGTGAAAATGTGCTAAAAATGTAAACATTGCAACCCATCTATAGTGGAAAAATAGAGACCTTACAAGAGATATGACAATCAATCTTCTTCTTTTTCTAGAAGGCACTATTTTATCCTGAGAATACAAAAAAATCTCCTTAGAATATAATAAAGATTTTTAAGAGAGGAAATATATATTCAAAAACGTTTAGAACAAGCGCATCGATATTTCCCGGCAGTAACAACAGCAGCTTTCGATTTTGATTTTTGGAGAGTGTTCTTAAAATACTTGTTTTTCCTTTACTTCATACAAATCATCATTCAACTCTGTAAGCAAGTTAATGTCTTTTTTCAATTCTTTCTCCTTCCGCGATAACATGTTTCGTAACCAGGTTGCCGTCCTTTTACTTTCGCTTTGATGCATTTCAGTATCCAATAAGGTTTGCAGTACGTCCCTCAACTGTATGTGGTTTTGAAGTATGGAATCGTCAAGAGATCTTTCCGCCATTTTCAATTTCAGCTCAAGGTCATTATTCGTGACTACCTTGTTGTTGTTGTTTTCAAGTTCCTCCCGCTTACCAATGATGCAACAATCCGGATGGTTGGAAAGCTCGCAACATGACATGGCGGCGGTGCGGCGGTTGCTACTGCTACTACTCGTGCTTTGTTTTGTTTTGGTGTGAAATTCTGTAAATGATGGCGTGTTTCTTTCTTTGGTGGTTGGGTACGAATGTATTTGATGTTGTAGTAACATCGTGATAAATACCAGCTGTAAGTATTTTTCCATTTTTTGTTTTTATTATTATTATTTTTCCTGAAAAATACAAAAATCAGATTTTTATGAATTCAGTATTCACTTGGTAAACACGTATTATATTATTTGTCCTTTTGTAGTCCAATAGAAGCTTTCCAATACCCATGTTTCAGTACCCGGTTCAGATCCATACCAGTGGAAATTCAAGTGAAAACTTATTTTGGTATTGTACTTTTAATGCGGCGATGGTGTAGTGATAGCATATTCGACTTAGAATTGTAATGTTACAAGTTCGATCCCCACTCATCCGAGACACTTTGGAATGCAGTACCAAATCTCAGCCCTTTTGGAGCCATTGACTGACCACTAACCGGCTTGTGTAGCCGGCAAGCAAATTAGAGCAATGCTGTTCGTATCTCTAGCGGTAATGTAACGGTAAGTTATACGGTCGGAGGAGTGGAAGAGCCAACCTAGGTAGGAAGCTCTAAGGACGTTAAACTTTAATTAATGACAATGATTAATAATTAATTATTTAATTAATGACAATTAATGACACTAATCATCGGCGAAACGTTGGCATTATAATCTACGCTTTACTCCTCATAAAAAATTTATACCCAAAAATTCACGTGTTTCCCCTCTTTACATATTCAGCCTATCACCATCAGTTACCCTGTGCCATGATATCATCCAACCTGCATCTAACACCTACCATATAGTTCGCGTTTCAATTCATGATAAGTCGTTCTTTTATATAGTAAAAGTCACTTAAATGTGTTTGAAAAATCGAGGCAAATCTCATCAAATGCCTCCTTGTTCTTTCCAGTCTATTTTATGAGGTTTTGACAAGTGATCATGAATTGATATAAAGACACTCTCCAGCACTGATCTCCACCTTCATGAAGTTTTTGTCTACCGTATCAACGCGCCTCCGTGTGTGAACTTTCTTTTGAGTAACCCCAGGAAAATAAGATAAATAATATCTCTTTTGACCATCCATATAATCCGTAATACTAGAATCAGCTTTACTTCTTTTTAGCATCCATAGACCGTCAGTATAGTCTAGAATGATACCCCCCCCCCCCCCTATTTGGTCCCCAATGTTATTAAAGGAATTTTAAAAACGAAAATCCGCTTGTTTTTGGAACTTTTGGAACACATGTTGCTAGTTATTATAGAACAGTTGAAATCTGTTAATAAACGTGACCAGCAGTTCACAAGTTGTTACCATTTAACACAATTATGCGTGACGTCACAGTGACCAAAATAAATTGATGTTAATATATTTCAAATCTTTAAACCTCTTTAAAATTATATAACATATAAACATTTTTATACTTTTTGAAACTGTAAAAAGCCTTTCAAACATCTTTTATAGAGATATTATGTGACATTGTCAAAAGTATCAACTACAATTATCCATGATCCCTTGCAACGTCCTACCCACCCCTACCATCACCTCTCACCCCAACCTCGATCCCAGGGGCCATTGCGGGTCAGAAAAGCTGCAAAGGACCCTGGGTTCGAGGTTGCTCTCACCCCCTTGCATCCCTCTGAAATCTTGTCTTTCAAATTCTAATATAAATATCTAAATTCAAAATGAGCTCGCTGATAGAATATATAAGTTTGTTTATGATGGTTTGTTTTGAATTTTGATGAAACACGATAACGTATATTTAATCCTATCCTAGCAGGGTGTAGAGGTTAACTGGTAGACGGGATATTGGTATCTATTGTAGACTACAAAACTAGTCCTTAAATACTTTTCCTTGTGAGTCCATTAAGTAGGAGCGTAAATCTAAGAGTTGTGAGAGTGTTTCAAATGTCCAAAATTTCCCTGTCCGAAAGAGAAATAATTGTGAAACGCGAAATATGTGCTAAAAAAACTCACAACAATAGAGCGGAAACGATTAGGATGTAGCGGGAAATATTCCCTATAGCTGATATAAAATTTTGTCACGACCATCAACGGACAATACATCAGTTTGTTAGAATGTAAACACTTTTATAGATTTATGCGCATGAAGGGGATTTACGATTTGTTTTCCCAAAAGGTACTTCGCTGTAAACAATTTCAAAACAGCAAAAGCGGCAACAGTATAAGAGCCAAGAGGCTGAGAATTAACGTTAAGGATACTTTAGTCGCGTCAAGGATTGCATTCTGTTAATGATTATATAGCTAACGTCACGTCATAGGTCATTATATGATTTATGATTTCATATGATTTAGAAACTGAAAAACTAAGTATTATACCGACAGGAAAAAAATTCCAGAAAACCGTACATACTTATAGAATCTTCTTTAATCAGGGTATAATACTAGTTTTTCAGTTTCTAAATCATATGAAATCATAAATCATAAAATGACCTAATGACGTGACGTATAGCTATAATCATTAATAGAAAGCAATCCTTGACGTTTCTAAAGAATCATTAACCTTAATTCTCAAGAGTGAAACTCGAAAAAACAAAACAACAAGTGAAATTTTTTTACCATTTCCTCCACAAATGATCCTTATTTTTTTCTATTCAAGATGGCGCTTTAAGTCTATCAATATACAGTCACACCCCTATACATAAAATCAGGGCAGATGCATGCAAGTTTAATGTAATAAGCTAAACTTAAGCAAAAGTTACGCATGCAAACAAATAGCGTAAGATTGTTTATCTTCTTTCTCGTGGTCTATCCGGATGAACCTTAAAAACATATGGTTGACCGTATTCAACATACATAAAAACTGTAGCAGTTATACTCTGTTGTACTACCCCCTATTCCCCATTTAGTCTGCATCCGTACCTTAGCATATAGTATTTATCGAGAAATTATAGCTAGATAAGAGCGGGAATAGATTCTTAGTACCATCTTAGTAAAACTTTCTAACATGAAACAATACAGGAAAAAAGGGAATTCCTTCATTTAGTCTATCTTTGCTCAACTTAAGGTAGCTTAACTTATGTAATACTTTTATCATTTGAACAGATTTACCCAGGATAGCCTAATCAGCTCTAGTGAACTTTTATAAATAAGGGTCTTGCAATGCTTGCGAATCACCCACAAAGGAACCTTTATGGAACTAGCAGTGATTAGCAATTTTCACCACCAAAGACCTCGCGAAGGGGTTTTCAATCCTGAGCTCCAGCGTCTTAACCAGTCGGCCACGGATCCAACACTGCAAGACAGAATATTTAACGGTACATCTATAAAATAAACCGGTCACCGGCCCTATTAAATGTACAAAAGAAATAAGAAAAATAAGAAAAATAAAGACTTATTTTAGATAAAGAAGGTTAATAACTTTGTGGCGTGTGGCGCTTACGTTTTTGAACGTACTTCCTTGCCAAACTGTTTTTTTATAGAATCGCTTTTTCAACGCGTTTTAAATAAAGTATCAAATAGCATGATCTTAGGCATTTATAAATATCGGGAAATATCGGAAAATCGGGGAAAACGGGAAATACGGAACACGGGAATCAGCTTGAGCCCATTCTTCCGTTCTCTGTAAAGTTCAAAAAAGTGTTTAAGTAGGAGAGAGACTATTTCTAGGCTAGGGCATTTAAGGAAGAAGATTTATACATTTATATACGAAGGTGTTATAGCAGCGGATTTAGAGGGTCCGCAAAAATCGACAACAAGGAGTGTTAAGACCCACGGATGGGTGCACAGAATAAAATAAATACCGTATATAAAGTCCTGCTCCACTGGGAATAAAACTCCCGCCTCGTAGATGATTCCACCATGTGCCAGAAGTAGGAGGTCGTTCATAATGTCGGTTTGAGACCACCGGTCAAAATGCTCTTAAACGTGTCTGAAAGAACGAAGCATTTGATGAAAGTTGTCTCGATTTGTCAGACCAATTTAAGAGACTTTCTATAAAAGAACGAATGGTATCAAACCGACAGACGAACTATATGGTAGTGCTATTTCTTTACCTTTTCGGAATTACTCGAAAGGTAAAGTTCATCTTTGTCTCATAAGGACAAACAGGACAGGACTGTGTCTCAGAAGTAGTGCTATTTCTTTACCTTTTCGGAATTACTCGAAAGGTAAAGTTCATCTTTGTCTCATTAAGGACAAAACAGGACAGAACTGTGTCTTGGAAGAAAAGAAAAAGACGGTATGCAGCATACCTGCGTAAAAAGAAAAAAGACGGCATACCCGCGTAATTTCTTTGTCCTGGTTTTTACCCAAAAAGGACAAGTGTAAATCCACCTTTAAGGAGAAACTAGTGAAAAGGATTTGACCATCGAGAAGATTGTATAGTTGTAAAACTAATCACCGAGGGACTACCTTGAATCCATACCAACACCACTATCAAAATACATTCCGGATACCCATTAGATATGCTTAGAATTAACCCTGGGTATACATGCAAATTTCTACATTCCTCCCGACAACATTCAAAAAGAACAGATTAAGAAAATGGGCGAAATCAAATAAATTCCATATGGTTGTTGATCATAGGGAATAAACATAACGGAGTTATGTTTAGTTGTTAATTCTAAGACAATCTTTGATTTCGCCAGGTCCCTTTCTTTCTCCTCCAAGGTAATTCCGAGAAGGTAAAAATAATAGAGAAGGAGGGTACCCAGGAAGATTCTACTTCCCTGAGAAAAAATGCTGACCTTTTACCTACAAAATTCCCAAGATTACCAATTTCCATTGCTAACTTCTTTTTTCATGTGCATATTTGTCTTGACAACCAAATCCCAAGAGTAAGAATACTCAATTAACATGCGTAAAAAATTTACTTGAGGATCGCTTATCGATGTATTCCTACTCTTGGTGTTTCGGCTAAACCTTTACCGAAGTTATTCCGTTTCTATCTAGATTCCTAAAAGATCAATCTCGTGTTCATTATGTAGTTGAGTTCTCATTATTAGGAGTAGCACCAAATTTCGTCATCATCAAAGTGTCATTAAAAATGCAAACATCCTTGACAGATGATACAGGAACCCATCATGCAAATAATATTTCTTGAAAGCGAGATTGATTTTAGGATAATGTAAATACATAAAACGGTATTCACGGGGATGCATGCATCACATACACGCCTTGCACCAAACATAAACCACCAACGTCTTTTTGTATTAAAAATATTGTTGTTATTTTTCTCTGTGTGTTTTTTTTCTTCTTTCTACAACTAATTCGTCAGTTGTAGAAAGAAGAAAAAAAACACACACAGAAAAATAACAACAATTTCTCTCCCGTTCTGAACATAACACTCAAAAAGTCTACTTCAGACTTCAGATGACACTTAAGGGGCTGAAATGGCCAAAAGTTAAAACCACAAAGATGAAACATCTTTCTAATGCACTCAAGCGTGTATGTACGTAATGTAAAAATAAACCCTAAGAGAAATTAAAAAGATTCTTGCCCCCATCATTTACAAACATCTCCCGATGGTCCTTGCTATCTTCCCATTCTGGATTCTGCTGCTGAAAATTGATCATCTAGCACCAGTACTGGAGATACTGTTTTTATAACTGATTCGTTGCTTCTGCATAGATAGACAGACCATTCTGGGTTCTGCTGCTGCAAATTGATCATCTAGCACCAGTACTGGAGATACTGTTTTTATAACTGATTCGATTCTGTAATCTCAAATTGCTCATCCTCGTCCTACTATACTGAAGTTGGTTTTTAACATGATTAATAAACATCAAGATAAGAAAAATGAATGGTGGGTGGAAGAGAGAAGAATGAATTACTTGAGCTAAAGACCACTTAGATAACAAATAAAGTCTTTTCGAACCCCTTGGTAGATACGTATCTATAAGCGGATATGAAACTCAGCTCAACAGTTTTTGCACTTGATTTGCCAATAATTATCCCCTAGGGATTATCTCTTGGATAGTTAGCTCGAATTTCATCATTGAACAAAAAACAACAACAGCAAATAAAAGCACACAAGGACGGAGGAAGTTTTTTTAGGTGTTTGAATTGTCCTTATCTTCCTATAATCATTTTCGTCAATTATTCAAATTACTTATCTCCAATTTAGCTGGAGTAATTATTCGGATAAATATTTTCTTTTCTCTATATAATCACAAAGTGGATATCGCCGCGTATCTGATTTCAAGTTTCTGCACATCAGACTGAGCGAAGTAGAAAACGCGTGGTCGTTTATTGGCACGGCTACTACAAAATAATGACACGTTTTACACACAATGATATACACACGCTACGCAAAACGAAACGAAAAAAACAAGAACGTAATGAGACTAGAAAGTGTCTATGACATTACTATTGTATTTTTCCCAAAACCGGAAAAAAATATTGATAAGAGAAAGTATAGCAGTTTTTAATCCAACTTGTTTAGGGAAAAAAAATATATTTGTCCAGCGGCTTAAGATTTTGTCCGATAAGGCAAAAGGAACTCTTTAAGAATGTAAAGTTTTTGGCCTGTTTGGGATAAGAAGTTTAGAAGAAAGCGTTAAACTCTTTAAGTACAAGACTCATGACTCATGATCACCTGTCAAAACCTCGTAAAACCTCATAAAATAGACTGGAAGAACGAGGCATTTGATGAAATTTGCCTCGACTTTACAAACACATTTAAGAGACTTTTCTATAAAAGAACGACTAATGATAAATTGGAAGGATCATACATCCACGAACACAGTTTGGATGTATTCAAGACATGATTAAAAAAGTTTTCCGGATTTTCTTTTAAGTTTTCTTTATGGGCTTTAATCGATTCTAAAAAATACTACGATCCCAGCTATTTATTACCTACCCTATCTAATCCTACCATGCCCTACCTTGCATATTACATTTGCTATTATTTTTATTAATTTTATTTCTTTATGAATCTAGAATTCCAAGATCAATATGTTTCCACTTTAGGACATATCCTTGCACCAGCCCTTGCTCTCTTCCTGGAGCAGGGATAACCCTTCATCCCACCATTGATCCAAAAACTAAAAGAAAAATTAAAATTAGGAAAAGAAAACTTATAGGATTTTACGAGTTTATAGACTTTTGTGTGTAGTTCGATTCTTCTTCTTATTTTTGTGACTGTGTATAGTATGTGAAATATGTGTGTTTTATGCATTCCCACATCCCTCCTCATTTTGATATCGCAAAATAAGTAAATAGAAGGCTTGTTATTTGAATCCTATCCTCATGAATCAATCATTATATTCTTCAAACATCTATCACAGACTTACTTGCCTTTCTTATCAATTTTAAGTAATAACAAAATGGCAAATCCCTATAAATAGTCCCCCTTTTTTTCCTTTTACAAGATTATTTTAAAGTGTTCAAAAATTTATTTGGTGCGGTCACATAAATAAGATATTACTCCTGCACGCAACCTTGTCTCCAGTCTTCTTACACTTCTCTTATAATTAATGCTTGAATGACTTTAAATTGGCTAATGAAATCGATGTAGATTCGCAGCTTCTTATCTATTTATTTTATTTATTTATTCTTTATTTAACGTTGGAGGTACATATAGTGGTAGTACAAATATGACTACTTCATTCCAAAAAAATCCCCCCCCCCCCCCCGCCCCTCGTCGCTGTAAGGTTATTCTATTATAGTCGACCATGTTGTCTATAATGTGAAAGGAAAAAATATAGAAGCTATATATAATTAGGACTTTTTTTTCTCGACATTCATTTTTATTTATTTTTGCTAAAAATAAGAAAAATATTAATCTAGCCTAGTATAGCCTTTCTTATAAGATTTTCAATTGGACCAGCCCATAATTCAAATTGTATATAAAAAAATGTGTGTTGGTTCTTGGAAGCAATCCCGAGTTTGTGTGCTACTTTATCAAACAAAGGTAGATATATATATCTTTTCTCTAATCTTCCATATTCCTGTTCCTTCTTCAACTTCATGAGTTCGCCCCCTTGTAGTCGTGTGAATAAAGACCGAGGTATTTAGGTGTTTAAATGAGTTTTGTGAACAAAAAAAAACGGCCACGCTAAGTTCCTTTGTGGTGGCCGCTATTTCTCAATGTTGTTGAAGAAGCACCTGTATACTGTATACTGTATTATTCTATCTCTTATTCATAGAAATCTAAAACCCGCGAACTTTTATCATTCTTATAGTATAGGCACACACACATCGCGAGAAATAACTTTTACAATAATGATTACATAAAGATTATCTGATAAGACTTTTGTAAACATATACATTTCAAAGCGTTACAATCCTATGCGAATTATTTTTTCAAATATTAGGGGGATGATCGTATCAAACACGTACGGCAGAATACGTACGGCAGAATAAGTGAGCAGGCCACGCCCTCGGACACAAATGGTAACAATTTTTAACTTCCCTTTTCCATTTGAAAACAAAAAAAACTAATATACATCAATTCTCATAATGGTTTATAAGGCAGTTAGCAGTGCCCCGCTAAACAAGTTTAAGATTGATCGATTAAAAGAAGTCACTGTATTGCGGGGCACTAAACTCTATTAGCACTACGGTTTCTAATATCATAGTGAGGAAACAGGGGGATCTAGAATTTATAACCACCATAAATATAACAATCCGTCATAAATTCATATTCTCTAAATTCTAATTCTAAATTGTTGTTATATTTTTCTGTTTCAAACTTTCTGAAAATATTGTAAAACAGAACATGCTAAAATGAAACATTCTAGCTAGCGTGCGTACATTATAAACTTAACCCTATTAGCACCAATAAACAATTTAAGAGTTGATACGAAATTATGATGGATTATTGATATTAAGGGTGAGCCCTTCCCCTAGGATATCCTGAGACGGTGGGTCTAATAGGGTTTCTTTTTGCGATTAAAACTTTTTTTTCTGAAACTTTTTTTTCGCTAGCGTGTTCGTATTAATAATATATCAATCATAAAGACTCTATTATTAGACCTACACGCTCTCAAATTTTTCTTAAAAGGAGCAAGTATTAGTCACTTAATCACTGCCCTCAGGATTTTATTTTAATTTAAAAAATATATTTACAAATTCTCAAAGATGTGTGCTAGTTGGGTTAAATATAATAGTATTAGTAGGTCTAATAATAATAATAGAGTCTTTACAGATATTTCGAAACCGACCCAAGGACGCAAATCTCTTTCGAAACTAAATTTACAAGCTCCCGAAATGAAAGCTTTTATCAACTCTTACCAAGTTATATGAATCTTGTACGAGGAGATTTTTAATTTATTTTGTGATTTTGTGATTTTTTGATGAGTTTTGATTACTTGTTGATTTTTTGCCTTGATTTTTGATTTTTTAAATAATTGTTTTTATTTTGTACGAGATTTTATTTTTATGTGGAATGAGGGGCTAATCGTCGTATACTAAAACACATCCAGTTAGCTTAAAAGACTTATCGATAAACTAAGACGATCGATCACCTTTAAAATCTTTACAACATTTCCTATCAAATTTATCCGAATACGCGGTCCATGAATGATAATGTTTGAAGAAAAAAATCTTTCAGATTAATTTCTACAAATATTAGCAGTTAAATATTTCATAATAGAGCTTTCCCGAAATACCGTTTATACAAAGATTCCTACTATTAATCTCGTTTTCATGAAATATTGCACGTGCTTCTATCGTCTCAAGGGTGTTTGAACCTTTATATATTACGCATTGATGAAATTTGTTACTCCCATGAGACTCAATTACACAACTACGAGGCTAATCATAGGAATCTACGTATAAACGGTATTTCG
>JAYRBV010015480.1:0-12672 GCA_036023255.1 Mitrocomella polydiademata
ACTGAATGTTGTGGAGGTTGTCATAGGTTTATTTTTCTTGCTTTTTATTCAGAGAAGCTGCTCATCATCAACAATATCAATATAATACTGGTCAATACTGCTGTAAAATTAGCCATGAAATAAAAATTATTGCAACATAAAAAAACATTTCTTTTGTCTTGACTTCTGTCTGTTCTCCGCTATTTCCATCCATAACTTTATCTGAAAACATGTTACTGAAATCATTCTTTACAATCGAAAGACAAAATAAGTTATGTTGTTATGATATGATATGGTCTCAGCAATCCAGTTAGCACAGCTCAGTCAGCCAGCTGCAGTTGCCTCCTGTTGCCTCAGATCTAAATCTAACCTGTAGCTAGATTACCTGTCTATGACTTTATCCGCCGTGTCACTCGCTCGCCCGCTCATCTGCGAATAACATTATGAAACATCGCGATACGTGAAGTTTAAAACACGCTTAGTTTCTGCTAGTCAGAACTGTCTTCTTGCGCGTAGAAGTAGTAGCAGTACTCAGGGTAAACTAATACGGTCTCCGTTTGCAACTGCTACCGTAATTAAAAACGTAATTTGGAGTAAGATTTTAAATCTTTAAATTCAGTCAGTAAAAAGTTGCTGTGATGGAGTTCGTAAGTTTAAAAATTAAATTAAATTTGAAGGCTTTTAAAGTGTTCAAATTTATACACCTAACCCATGCCTGGCAGATATACCCAGAAGCATGTGAGTTAAATACTGCAAATGAATGAATCTAATAACGATTTATATTTTAGTTGTTTGCTCACCGCTGTATTGCTGGATCTTCTTGTTGTCGTATTATTGAACATTGAACCTGTTGAAGAATTTCCAAATAAGTTGTTACAGCTGGTTGTTAAGGTCTTTGAGATTATAAGAGGGAAAATGGAATCTTTGGAACAAGAATTTTTACGTAAAATGTTACAGTGCTTTGGTGAAAAACAAAATTCATTATTGAGGATATTAGATCGAATAACACGCCAATATCAATGGAAGTACAAAAAACCTGAACAGATCAGTATTTTACTAAATGTGAGGTTTATTTTTTTCTCGAATTTTTATTTACTGTATGGGAAGTATGAAAAGACGGGAAACGTCAGTCACGGGACCTTTTTTCAATGAACTTCTAATGGTTACATTGAATTTTGTAACGTTTTTAGGACCAATTAGTACTCTGTTAATAAGATTATCTTTTGATTTGACGTCAATGATAAAATACTTACATGTCGAGAATTACAATCACTCTAAGCAGGTTTCGAATTTATCTAATGCAAGCTCGGCTAGTATTCGGCTGAATAGTATTTAAATTCAATTTTTTTTGCTCTTGTAGATGTTACAAAATTTACAGTACATCGACCTTCTAAATACTGAATTTGCTCAGAAATGGGTTACAGATATCAGTTCAAGAGTTAAAACATTGTTGAGTGATCTGGTAAGATATTATCAAACTTTCATTTGTATTTTTCGTTTCATTAACCTAAAAATTAGGCTCAAATAATCAAACTATAGTCTCTGAAAGTCTTTACTTACTATAATTGCCAAAATATTTATATCCGCGCGGAATCACAGAGTATTAGAGACTATGGCAAAAAATAAAACAATTTTTTTACTATTTTAAATTCGTGTAGAACATTTTTAACGCAGAGGGAGAGAACAAATTTATATTATAAGAAATCACAACAAATATTTAATTTTGAAAACACTCAAAGTGAAAATATATTTATATTCCATATGGAAGATGTACAATCATTGAGTTGAGAGTGAAAATCATAATGAAACATGTGCGCATGAACTCGAACTTTTTTGCTAGTCTACATACAGTGCAGAGTTTATTTAGGTCTCATCAGTTGTAGACTAGAAAAACAGTTCTAGTTACGAATTTTTTTTTTGTTTAAGAATAATTTATAATCTATTTTAAAACTTTACACTCCAACTTTAATGAAAAACAAATTTTAAGGACAAAAAAGGAAAAAATAACATAAATAATATCTTTAACTTAAACAATCTCTTTAACATACCTTTTTATATGAAATATTAGCTTCTATCTGTTGTTTCGTATTTAAGATTTTAACATGATGTTAATTATACCTTTAAAATTAGAAACATCAAAATTGATTTAAATTATTATAATATACTTATTATACTTATAATAAACGTTTATTTCTCAAGATAAATCGGATAAAACACAAATGAATGTTAAAAACACAAAGAAATGATATAAAACACAATGACAATGACACAAATAATTATTTTACAAAAAATGAAAAGAGATACACAAAACCACAAACACCTACGGGATTGACCTTTTGAAAATCAACAGGGCTTGCTTGCGTTTTTCTAACCTCCAAAAGTTTTCTTCTTCTAATTCAGTTCTCGTGTGCCGTGAATCCCGATATTGCCGTAAACTCGATTAGGATATGTTATGAAGCGCCTGGAAAACCCAGGCTATGAATGTGACATAAAGTTTTTTAAGGATCTGTTTTCGTTCAGTGTTCTCATGATGCAGAAAAGTTTTTCATTGTGTACAGTGAATCAAAAAATCAAGGAGGATTGGTTCAGCAGCAATTTGAGGAGGTATTTGAGCAGAATGTAGAGATGTTTTTGCAGGTAGATTATATATTACAATTAAATTTCATACTTGACTCGTTTTTATTTTCACTAAATACATGTGAACCTTAAATGTGATGTATCAATGAAAAGTACTGTACTAATATAAAAAAAGTCGTTTAACCTCTCATTAATGCGAAAAACATTTACGTCACTTATCACGCGTCAAATTTAAAAAATGGAAGACGAAGATTGAATAAAATTAACTTAATTTCGAAGAAGTAAAAGTCCGAACTTTTTCTCTATAACCTAGTCATAGTTTATTTAACCTTAGTCTTTTTGTTATTGTAATTTTATACTTATTTATTAGGGAAGTCGAATTGATCAATTTCTTTCTTGGGAACGTCCTGCTGAAATGATGTGTTGTAAAATCAAAGGCATGTGGAACACACAAGATTCTAAACATGGTAAATTTCAATGGATCATGCAATGGAATCCGTTCAAAATTGTTTTGAAGCACTATTGTAAGTCATTTTACCAAGGAATAATCCTTGATTGCTTCTCAATATTTCTGACGAAGACTTATATCTGAAATGTAGAAAAACTAAGTATGCATCCTACATCCTGATTTAATCTAATCACTCATCAAGGACCACCTTAAAATGATAAAAAGAAGTCCAGTTATAGGAATCACAGCTTGTTAAAAAATGTAAACATATGAATTAAAAAGGTTCATCCTAATACGAGAACCAAAGTTGAGAAAAACATGTTAACGAGAGAGTATATTTTCTAAGACGTTTTAGAATTCTTAAGATCTTTAGAACTACCTCTGGTAGATCTCCATAAATGATGACGATTGGTACCATTTTTTAAACGATCAAGTGATTTACGTGTACTTTACAGATCAAAAAATGCATTTTTCATAACTTTCGATTTCAAAATTTGACCAATGTCAGATGACAGTAAAACAGTACTTAATCAATATTTGGAATAATACCATGTGATCAACGTGCGTTATACAGGCCAGGCTAAGCGAACCATTTTTTTTTCTCGATATATGATCTATAAAATACTCGATGTTCACTTTTTTTTCTGTCAAAATAGTAGCATGTTAGTATCTACCATCATACCAAGTTTGAACTAAATAGCCATCATGGTTCTATAGATATAAGCATTTTCATTAAAATTGCTCTCTGGTCTGTAAATATCAACTAGTCACGTGATCATAACCAAGATGGTAATGAAAACCACACATCTAACTTCCATACACAACTTAAACGATTTCCGTTTTGTTATTGTATTTCCAGGGAATAACCAAAAGAACGTTGACCTTAAAGGAGTTACGAAAGAAGCATCAGACATTGTGATTACGTTTTGTGCCGATTTATACCAATCAAATATAACCATAAAGGATCTAAACGTTTTAAAACGATTCAAGGATAGGTTCTTCGAAATTGTTGAAATATTTCAACCGGATGAAATTGGTGAAATCAAAACAGAATTTTATAAAAGAGAGAGAGAATTTGAAGATTTCAAAAAGACAAAGATAACTATGGATTATTTTGCAACATTCTTAAAGGACCTTCCACCTCAACTTGGTAATGCTCTTTTCTTTGTATTTGTACTTCCTTAAAGCATTAATTTTTACAGAATTTTCACTTATTTAAGAAACTTTCAATGAACATTTAACTTATTGAGCATTTAACTTCTCTCCTTCTTTTCTAGGTGATGTTAAAAGTTTACATTCCAAGGTCAACACACAAGAGGACATCTTGAAACTCAGTGACATTTACCAAGACGAAGGTTCTTCAACTACTTTCTTCCAAATTCAAGAAATGGTTCTTCCAATTCTGAACCAATTTGTAGAGAGAGATATGATTTGTTCAGCAATATTTGGAATCTCATGGAAAATTGTTTTGTCAAGTATAAAAAGTAATCCTATTTTACATGCGGAGGCTATACCTGAACCTACAGAAGATGCAAGTGCTTTCAAAAAAGCTTGGCATAACTTAACGTCTCAAGTTTCTGAGGAAGTTGATATACCGATGCTACCATTTTCTTTGGACCAAGTTATAATTTTTTTGTTGGTGCCGGCACTTCAGCGGACTCAGCAAATTTTCGATACGTTAGTGAAAGGGTCATTGAGAATTGAGGATGCTTTGCAATACACGAGTTCAAAACAGGGAGGATTAACGCATGAACTTTCTCGTTTGAAAGACTTCTTCGAATCTGAAGTAACACTGACTGATATCGAATTTTGCACAAAAAAACTTTTCTGTGCAATGAACATGAATGAATGTGTCAATCAATCAAATGCCATATTAGGAGCTGCTCAAGACCTAGAACTTGATGGTAATTTTGAAAGCGTCAAGGCAATACGAGATAAGGTAAAATAATCAATCTTTACTCATATTCATACATGTGTATGAGGGATATATTCCTCTAAAATAATCTGACTTTTTGTTCAGGTCTCTACATCTGCTGATGCAACACTTTCAGATATCACAGAAGATCTCATTTCAGACACTGATAAAGTGATGAATGTTACTGAGGAAATGACTCTAGTTTTCAAAGCTGTTTCTGATAACCTCAACTTGCTGAAATGGCTGAGAGAACATTTAGATGGTATATAACCTTTTTTTAAACGCATTTGATTGAGAAAATTTTATTTCATCCACATTTATGCATGTTTTCTAGTGCTCAGGAGAAAGTTTACAGCTTGGCAATGCATAGATTATAATACATCTAACCAAACAACATAGTTCATATCTCGTCAAATTGTGAAGTGTGACAAACGAAATAATATTTAAACAACAATTACCAAAAGAAGGTCTTTATTCGTAGAAAAACCTGTGTTTTATTCTGGCATACTCTGTATTGTGTATTTTAATCCTGAAAGAATGATAAAAATAATGCTTAAGTTAACTATTGGTTAACAATTATTGATTGCTAATTGTTGATTATCAATAAATGTTTGTTTTATCCATTTCAGACCCGAAGGAAGTGAAGGTGTTTGTTGAAATGATGTCAATTGCTGCAGGAGAAAGTGATTATGAAGTTGACCGAGTTGCTTGTTTTGAAGCAAGCTGTCAAGCTTTCAGTCCCATCATTTTTGAGCTTGATGAGGAGTCAGGATTTGTAGAGTTTCAAGAAGCTTGTAGTAAAACTGCACTAGCTTTCAAAAAGGATCCAACGATTATCCAAAAATTGGTATGGTACTTAATCTATAATTATTATATACCTATAATTATCCTGTTCATCTGGAATGAATTAGAACTTAGTAGACTGCTCCACTTTGTGAAAATATACAGAGTGGCCTACTAAAATTTAAAACGAAGACACCGGTACCATTTTCCGTGTACCGTGTTCACTTCTTCACTTTCCGCTGTGTTTTAATTCCCAATTAGAAGACTTAATTAATTCAATCTCAAAGTTTTATCATCATAGTATTAATTTAGTGTGAACAAACGCTTTACGGTAATTTGTGTGTGATTAAATATATATGCACTATACATACTACACATTGGTTCCATAAACGCTTTAACAGTTTAATTTTTATTGGAAACTAATCATGACGCATTTCGTTCTTAGGGTGACAGTAACAAGAATTTGGAATGGTTTAAACAAGCAAAAGAATCTCAAGGTTCTGTATCTGCGAGGTCATTTCTGGAAGCGAAAAAGGCAAATGAAAACGGAAAATATGTAATTGGGAATTTTGAAAATGACGCACAACAGTTTTTAGAGCAGAAAGCAACATTACAACACGTTCTGAAACTTGAAGTAACTTATGAAGAAGATAAGAATAAATCCAAAACATTATTTTTGGAAGATATTCATGATTTACAGAGCCGTCTAATGTTATTAGGCAGGGAGAGCAATAAATCAGAAGAGAATATTGCCGAAGGAAATATCGAGAAAGAGTACTTTGTTAAGGTATAATACGATAATTATTCTTTTAATTTTGCGATTTTTTTAAGTAAAAAATGTGGAAAATATTAAACCTTTTTAAAATGGCAACATCCGAATACACTACATTGTGCTACATTGTGCGATACATTGTGCTAAATTAAAACTTAATGAATTTACTTTAGCAAGCTGAAATGGTGACAAGACTGGCATATGCATATGTCCAATTAATTGAAGCTGGGGATGTGCGTTTCTTACACTGGAAAAAAGATTGGCAATGCGATCTAGCTTTAGCAAAGAATCATGGGTTTGAAAGATATTTCAAGCAACTGGAAAAAGAAATAGTCGATTTCGAGGAAAGGCTTAAGTCATGGAACAACGAGTTGATGGAGTTTCGTAAGCAAAATCCTCTTGCTAATTTTTTCACCGTGAAACAGATTCTAGTATTAAGAAAGTACTTATTTAAATGTTCCTTAAAGAAAAAGTTTTCCGAAGATAATACTCAAGTTTTCAGTCTTCTAAGAGGTATATCAACAGATGTTTCTGCAAAGAAAATAAAAGATTGTTGCTTGTTGATGTACGGAGATGTTAGTGGTAACAAAAAACAGCAAACAGAAAAAGCTAAAGAAGATACATTGACCAACTTCACCCGCTTCACTTACAAAGAGCTTGAATCGCTTATGACCAGATTCGAAGAAGAAAATGATGAAATTGAACGAAATGTGATTCTAGCCTCTCTTGTTGGCGTGCCTAATTTCAGTATTGAGAAGAAGGTGATCCTATGGTGTGGAAAGCATGAAGATGATGATGATCTTATTGAGGAGTATTCTGAGAAAGCAACGATGGAACTTGAAAAAATGAATGAAAACTCATTACCGTAAGAAATTTTAGTAAAATAACACAGAAAGAAATTTGCAACTCTCCTGCAGGTATTTAGTGGAAAACCACAGTGGTAAAGTGTTATTTTACTTATTGAATGTCATGTATTTTAAACAATATTGTTTGATGGATTTTTTGTCCTGTTTATGTATAGCTGAAAACTGGACCTTCGCCTATATTTCTTCTTTGATAATTATCCAAATTCAACCATTTGAAACGTTTATGTAAATGTTTACTTATGTCGTGTATTTTTTTCAGTGAAAACGAAGAGGAACAACAACAGCAGCAGTACGAGACATCTCACACAGAAGAAGAATATCTATCTCTTGAACTGTTTGGGAATTTCTTGAAAGCTTTTGGTAACCATTAAGATTTTTCAAAACTTAATGAAACTGTTTTTCAATATTTCCCTATCACTTAGATTCTAAAATCGCTTTCTTTTGTAGGTGACGAGTTCAAAGCTCGTTCTATTCCAGAGTACCTTCACGACAGAAAACCAAATTTAGTTATTTTGCCAAAAGGTAAGAGAATAATGTGCAGCTTTTTCGAACAAACTGGCCGATTTTACAACCGGTGTTTATCCAATTTTGGTATTCTTTTGTAAAACTTGCAAGTGGTTTTATCAAATTTTAAGTAAGTGATCAGAAATATTGTTTTTAATGTATCTTTGAGATTTTTTTCTGTTTTAGATGAAATATTATCGGCTGTCATTGCAATGTATAACAACGATGACAAAGGATCCCTTCCTGATGCCAGTGAAGTCCTTCTCTGTTCTAACAATGTATCTCTTGAACAGGTTAGCTTGCCTTTTAGGTAATGTTTTTTTTGTTTGCAAACTTTTTGATCAATCTTATTTGTTATTTTATTTTATTCAATGATTAGGTAAAACTTCTTATCATGCGAGCTGTACTCAATGGAAATGGTTTATATTGTTTGGCATTTGGTGAATATCTTGATTATGAAACAAGTGAAAAAGTATTTCAATTCTTGCAGAAATTGATGAACGAAGGTATTTCTAGTTTTTCCTAACATTTCTTTTGATGTTTTGTTTACCAAGAAGGCAATTTGACCTCAGCGCTCCCCCTTTTACTATGTTATCTTTTGTTTGCTTTTTTATGCCAAAGTCGTCAATCAAGACGAAAAGAGATGTGTCGCAAGGTTTTTACCGACACAAGGTGAATGATAATAAAGTTTAAAATTAATCTTTTGTTTTTAGGAAGGATGGGTTACCTGGTGGTCATGTGTTCAAGTGAAGAAGAACACCAATCTTATTTGGCTTCAGCTTTAGATGAATATCAAACACAATTTCTCCATCACAAAAGAGACATCAAAAAGATATTGGAAGAAGCTCTCTGTTTGAAAGATAAAATAAAAACAAGTGCTACTATATACGGAGCTGCAGTTGATAAAGAAAGGTATGTTGTTTTCTTTTATTAAAATTACGGTAATTGACCTCACTATTTATAACTGTTTTACTACAAATTTTTATTATAGTAAACGTGTATAAACAGAGAGGTTTTTTGTGAGTCACACTATACCATGTACCATGCTGTTAATTTCGAAAGTTTTTCGAAATTTTTTGAAAATGGTCATTCGCGAAAGTTTATCCAGTAAAATTTTTTCAAAAAATCTCTTTTACACTATTTTTTTTACACCTATTTCTATAAGAAAAAATACGGATCATTGAAAAAAGGTTTTGTAGAATGTGAATTTTGACAGATGAAAAATGTCTAATTAGGTGAATTTTTAAGATTTGCGCTTCACAAAAACGAAAAAAACAAAAATCACGATTCGCCAAAGTTTGTCTCGCGAAATTTTATCCGAGTAAAGTTTTCTTTATTTAGATTTAACGTTAGAGTTGTAATATCCACAAGAGGAGGTATGGGAAAATCTTTGTTAGTTTCAAGAAAATGCGGTGAACTAGAAAAATACACTAATCAACGCGCCACAATTGACCAGAAAAACAGATTCAAGGATTATGTGACGGTTGTAAGAACTCCAGTACACGGTACATCTGTTTCATTTGATGAAATTGTCATGAACCTATCACAATATAGCACCAGTGATGTTGAATTTCCCAGAGTCTACCATTTCGATGTCGCCCCTACTGTAAGTTATTCAAGTGTAATAAATATAAATACACTATTATCTCAATTTTTTGTTTTTGTAAATTTTAAAACCAAGAGTTTTGGGACTTTCAAGTTTTTGAGATTTTTTGTTGTGTATTAATTTTCGTGAATGTAACCTCGAAGAATATTTGGCGTGTATTTAATTTCGTTATGATTTTAAATTATAATTTTAAATTGGGTTTAGGTTTATGAGGGGTTGGATCAATTGTTCTTCAACATTCTTTTACTTGGTAGCATCCAAACACAAACTGGTAAGGTTTGGAGAAAAAATACGACAGACATTTGCTTTGTAGAATTGACCGATGTGGCAAAACATTCCGTAAGTTGACAATTTATTTTATATTATTTCAAACATAAATATTTGATTGATAAATATCAAAGGAAAATTTCCAAAAATTTGTATATTACCTAACTTTAGACTATTTTTCGTTAGATTTCCGTCTAAAGGTTGAGACGACAGCGAGCTAAATTGGTATAATTTATATTTGATAGGATATTAGAAGGTCAAACAAGGGGATGATTTTGAATAATTTGCCATTTATTGAATGTGCTAGTCCCAAAGAAGCATTTATGACCATGCAAGGTTAGAGTAGTTTCCCTTCTCTTTTTATTCGTAATATATATATTTTTTTATCTGTGGAAAGCTTTTTGTTATCGTTAAAAATTATAAAACTCATTATAGTTACAGGACTTTTTTTAAAGACTTACTTATTCTATATACAATTCTACAGGCAATGTCCAACTCAGTTACAAAGTATTCGACAACAATGAATTGGGTGGGCCCTCATTCCAAAGAGTTTATCAGTATCTAAGGCATTACGAAACAAATAAAGCGGCATTGAATAGATTTGATTATCATCACCAAGCCAAGGAAATTAATATGCCCGATGTTTTAAGAGTACTTCTAAAGTAAGTATAATGTCTACTAAATATCTCTATCTTTATTAAAGTTGGATTGGAATTTCAATATGTAAAATATGCCGCAGCAAGATTTTTCGGCGTTCTTGCGATGTCTCTGTGTGAACAGCTAAGGTCTTTGTAGTGATTTCCGTATTCTAAACGTATTTTAAAATGGTAGCTGAGCTGTTAAAGATTTTCTATTGCCGGTAATTAAAATTGAAAATTAGAGGAAGTGTTGCGTTGTGGGTTTATATAAAGGTCAATTGAGAACCAAAGATTCAAGACTCAAGCCAGAATTTCCATTTATTTATATAGATATTGTGGAATCGAGGACCCTTCATGGATGGAGCTGTGGAATTTCGTTCATTTCTTTAACAACAATTTATTAGATTGTGAAAGAAGTGTGTTCACAAGTATTGACTTACGACAAGAATTCCCTGGATTCAAAGTGTTTGTTGTTACCTTCCTATTAGAGATGGCAAGGGTGAGTCATTCGATGTCTTTTTGATAGCCTTTAAATAAATAATAATAAAAACAACGTGTTTATGATTATTTTTCTTTTTAGGATTTCGCAACTAGATCGTTAGATGATGATACAGCTAATCAAGATGGAGTCATCGTAGAACTGAAAAGAACATGGGAACAAAGGTGAATAACTCTAATTCAAAATCAAAGACGGAATATTACAATAAATAAGCAATTCATTATGCAATGAAAATTGAGCTAACGCTTTTACAAGTTGAAAGAGAGTTTATAGACAGATCCAACTAAAGAAGTTTACGTTCATGTTAAATATAGATGTTTTTAAAAGCTAAATCTAAAACGTAGAGAATTAAAAAAAGTCTTAGAGGTATGAATCATGTTTATTGTGAATTTGAATTTTAGTGCTCATCCGTATTTGTTCTTCAACCAAGATGGTAACTCAATGACATTTTTTGGTATCAATATTACACCACAGTTGAATTTGATTGATCCTGATAGTAAACAAATCATACGCCAAAGTATCATAGAAAAACAGCTATATACTATACTGAATGAACAGATGTGTCGTGATTTTGTTAACCTCCAAACAAACTACAATACTCTTTCAAGGTATGTTATTGGAGACTTTAAGCAAAAGAAATGCATTTCCAAGTAAAATGATTGGCGTTTAGTGTTTAGCGAAGGAACAGGTTAATAACAACCCGTCGCGTTTGCTTTAAAAAGTCTCTATTATTTACGATCGGTTTCTGAGTTGAAAATTATTTAAAACTCACAATAAAAGTGTTTTTTCTTTCTTACATCTCGTGCGTTTTGAATGATATTTTTTGTTATTAATCTTCAGACAAAACAAAATAAGAGTGCTTTGCAGAGTGATGGGTTTGTCTGAGGAATATTACGATCCTGATCCTACATATGAGTTGACTATTGATAATATGAAGAAAATGTTAGCGATTCATATGAGATTGAGGTAAGCATGATAATAAACAATACAGTAAAAAATTTTGTGAAATGTCTCATGTGCAGATTTGTTGTTCTGCAGTTATTGAAAAATCTTGTATTCCACTCTAGATGTGGTGTTCCTGTGGTGTTGATGGGAGAAACAGGTTGCGGAAAAACAACTCTTATCAGATTCATGAGTTGTTTGTGTGCTGGACCTACCCAAGAAGAAAGAAGAACCCCTAAAAATATGATGCTTGTTAAGGTAATTGTTAATTTTCGGACTGGTATCAAGAAAATCTAATCTCTCTACGGAATTTAATGGTATAGCCTTTCTACTGAGTATGTTAAGAATTTTGTCAATTTTGTGATGTATTTTCATGTGTTTAAATTATTTTTTATTCTTCACACTGGCTAAATACAGCGATGCCTTGATTTGATGTCCTATGCTTTAAAAGCCCGTTCTCAAATTCAATTCACGCTCCAATTTAATTTTATTACTGAAGAATTTTAAGGGGTTGGCCTTATCACTCAAAATCCGTGAAACTGTACTCCCCGCGAAAAAAACAGCAGTCGTATTCGCGAAATGAAAAAAATTATTCCAGAATGAAACAATTCCATAGTCGTTTTTATGCTTAAATTTTTAAGCTTTTGTGTTCTCTTCCTTAAAAAAATGTTTAAAAAAAACCAGACTGATCCGCGAAATTAAATCTGCGCGAAAAGTTACATTTTAGACCTTCCGCAAAATTAAATCCTCGCGAAATATTAGTATTTTATGGATAGTACTCACCGCGAAATTTAATGCTTTTAAAGTATTCGCGTTTATGAAGGACAGGTGGATCCAGAACTGACGCAGAACGCGTGAAGAAGTATAAATTGTAAT
>JAYRBV010015491.1:0-12672 GCA_036023255.1 Mitrocomella polydiademata
CCTTTTAAAACTCTTGCAATTCTCAGTAAAAAATAATGATTTTAAAGAAATGTTTTCTACCATACCAAGAAATTGTAGCTAAAAGTCATAACTATACTTAAAACTGATACTGTATTGTTGTTGTTATGTAAAAAATACAACAGGTTATCTTCATTTTAAATTTCATGAGGAGAATTTTTGAGTCCTTTTTGCAATGGTCGTAATCAATGTATTGCTAGAACTTCCAACGTTGTATTTTTATCTAGTATGCATGCGCACACTGTATATACATGCTATAATTTCATATATGTAAAGACTTTGCCCGTAAAAACATAATCGATATATTTATTACATTATGTTTCTTTTTATTGATCAAGTTTTCCCTTGCTAAGCTTTTCTTAAGGGGGGCGGGGCATTTCTAGTTGTTATTACCTATTACTCTTGCGCTGACCTTCAGCCTATAGGGCTCTTGTTTTATTTTTATTAGCTTAAGAGTTGTGATTTCGCAAATCCTCTAGAGATCTGAGATAGTGACAGTTGTGTGCAATATAAGACGCGGCAACAGTGCAGTTTGGAATATTTACTAAACATTTTATTGATCTTGGTGTAAATGAACTGACGAATAAACCAGCTTGACTTTGATACTGTTATAAAATAATGTTGCTTTTCCGGAACATAATAAAGAAACAGCTTAAATACTAAACGACGACTGGAAGTTGTAATTGTATATGAATAGCGGTTTGGAAAGTAGGAGAACTTGGTTTCTTGTTGTTTTTTGTTGTTTTTTGTCTTATAGTCGACATCAAAGATCTTTAGTTGTGCGTGGTAAAAATGTAAGTTAAAAGTTAAATAGACAACATGAATGATCTCAGAATGAATAATTTTGTGAATCTCCTGTTAGTTATCATAATTATTTATTTATTTATTTATTATTTAACTATTTGTGTAATAACAAAATTGTTGACTTTATTATTTAATATTACATGCTGTATATATTTATTCTGCTACTTGCTTTCAAAGTTTTAGTCAATGACTTTGTTTTATTATTTTTTCTGAGAAACAAAAAGTGTTCGAGGTAATCATAAAGGCTGGCTAATATATAGTTAAATTCCTTGTCCAGTGCTGTCCAATTTCATTTTAAAGAATAACTCAGAAATATGAAACATGTAAATTAAATTTTCTTATAGTTCTCAAAAAAGGATAATAATGTATGGAAATATAATTAACTCACTTTACCAAGTCGTGAAGAAACTAAATCACAGTTGATTGAGTTTTATATTTCTTGTATGCAATGTGCATGGAGTATTAAATCGAGGTTGACAATGAAATGACCTTATAGTTTCGCTATTAGCTTAACCATCAACATAGTATCTCGTACGAGCTTTGATGTAATGTTTACATAGATTTTTTTGTAAACAGACGAAACATTTGAAGATATATAGAATGTTTATATAAGGATACTACGCCATATTTTGACGTTGAAAATTGGACAGCGTATATACTATAATATCATGCACTTGTGAATGAGAAGTTGTGATGTTTATGTTCTAGAGGTCCACTATATATGTTGTTAGAAGTTGCAATGGAGCAAAGTTTGTTCCATCGATTATTTCGAGGATGATAGAAACTGCTGTTAATTCTAGATCTGTTGGCGCTAGGGCGGATGAAATGGGAATAGATAAATTTTTCAAAAGTCTCCTATAGAGATTAAAAGGTCTGTAAAGGTTTGTAAACTTTCTACTTTCACTGTTGACTAATAATCATATGTATATTGTAAGGTGTTGTATTAGTAGCGTGATGTGTATAGCATTGAATCACATTAATTCTGTGCGAGTTTGGAGGAGAGGGAGGGGTGAAGCAATCATTAACTTAAGTTTGATAATTTGACAAGCACAATCTTTTATCACAGTTTGACGTACAACTCATCAGTGGCTTCATTACATTTTGAACATTTCAATTTCCTTTTGATCGCAGCGGTATGTGATATTTAAAGTTGCACGTGCAAGGAAGGTAATGAGAAAATTTGAAACAGTTTGACGGAGAGTGCACGAGTTAATCACGTTTTCCTAAAAGCAATGAGCTTCCATATTCAATGTATTAAAAAACAAATCATCCAATACAATCTATACCATTAACATCTTGCCATATGAAGCCAAGATAGATTTGTAAAAAAGTGCAAAAATATTTTTACGCCTTCTTTGGGGAAGATGTTTCGATTAATGTTCCTACATAAATATTCTGTTTCCTTTGCAATATAATCACATAATTAAAGACACACAATTAAATAATGTTAATCTCAAAGATGTTTCAATATCATTTTTGAAAGTTAAACTGCATCAGAGATGGATCTAGAACTGCGGGGAGAAGTGTGAATTATAACATAAAGTATTGCTAAATATTGAACAATAGTTTCTCTTCTCTTCCACACATTTTACTACAGTATAGTTATAGAATCAGATGAAAAAATACATATCGGCATATAAGCTGTTTTGTACGGTGGCTCATAGGTGACATGGTAAAATCAACATATTATATCAATCATAGGAGCTCTAAGTCGACATAGGAGCTCTAATAAGTCGACATAGGAGCTCAAGTCGACATAATGAGCTCTAATTCGACATAGGAGCTCTAAATCGACATACGAGCTCTAATAAATCGACATAAGAGCTCTAAGTCGACATAGGAGCTCTAAGTCGACATAGGAGCTCTAATAAGTCGACATAGGAGCTCTAATAAGTCGACATAGGAGCTCTAAATCGACATAGGAGCTCTAATAAGTCGACATAAGAGCTCTATAAGTCGACATAGGAGCTCTAAGTCGACATAGGAGCTCTAAGTCGACATAGGATCTCTAAGTCGACATAGGAGCTCCTAATATGTTGATTTTACCATGTCACCTATGGGCCACCGTAGTTTTGTCTGTAATATTTATGAATTTAATGAACAGAATTAATCAAATGTTTTTGAAAACATTGCATATCAGAATATGCAACTCCTAAATTTGGCTATACATTCAGCTTCATCATGGCGGGTCAATCTCCTCTAGGTTATTTTAGTCAAATACCCACTGTGGTAAAGGTGTGAGGACAAGTTACCACCGTGGTATTCGACTAATAACCCGGAAGAGGATTGCTATTTTTTTCAGGATACTCACTATACAAATTGATTTAGTTTTAATTTTTTTTCTCTCTCCAAATCCATAGCAAAAAATAAAAACAAAGTTCCCTTTCCCCAGCGTGTGTTAAGAAGGTGATCAAATCCACCAGCAAGATGGACGAGAATCCTAACAAGTTTTTTTCCATCGCAGACTACTGCGTCTTTGGTGGAATGTTGCTGATATCCAGTGTTATTGGGATTTATTTCGCCTACGGTGGAAAGCAGACAACTACCAAGGAGTATTTGATGGCAGGTCGGGATATGCCCTGGTTCCCGGTGTTTGTTTCTCTGCTAGCTTCATATTTATCAGCGATTACCTTACTTGGTGTACCATCGGAGATTTACACTTATGGTGTGCAATACATTGTCCTCTGTTTCTCCTACTTCATCCTGATTGGTGCTGGTGTGATAATCTTCTTACCAATCTTCTACAAATTGCAAGTTGTCAGTTCCAATGAGGTGAGCAATACTCCTGTAATCGACCAGTGTCTATTAAAAAACTCTTAAAAGTATCAACATTAATTTTTAGAAATCTTATATTTTCTTCAGTACTTCTTTTTTTAACGATTTCTCAAAGGGAATAGAAAAACTTTATGCGTCGATTTAATTAACATTTATTATATTTCAATAAGGGTAACAATACCTATTTGACAATTAAAAAATGCATTGATTTAAAGCGATCTATCTTTTAGTTTAAAATATCGCACAATTTCAATTCACTGTATGTCAATAAAAAGTCGTTTATCTTGGTTACAGCTACGATTGATGCTAAAGTACTTAAAAATACTATATCATTTTCTTTTTAAAAGAGCTGGGACAATATGCCCGATTATTGTAGTATACTTTGCTGTATATTCAACAATTCCTTTTCTTTATTCATTTTAGTATCTGGAAAGACGGTTTACGCCCGGCATTAGAAGCTTAGGATGTACTCTGGTTTCAGTACAATATGTAAGACATTTACATTACCTGCATAGATTATCCGGTTTCGTTTGATATCGTTCGTAATTGCGTGAGAAAAATATATGAGAATATAAACTCGTGTGTATGCCAACAGAGAAATTGACCATTGTCTTTGAATGTTCTTAATTGTTATTTTTTGAGATGGTTAATTACTTCAGAATGTCATAATAATTTTTGACAATGAACAATGCGTTGTTTTATTTGCAGCGGTCAAAATTTCAGCATTTCCAGAAAAAAAAATCGATGCGCGCCTATATTGTCGAGTTTCCATTAGCTATTTATTGAACGATGTTGAGCGCTTCTATAATTTTGATCAGAAGCAATGTATTCTCAGAAAAATGAAGAAAACGTGTAAGTTTCAAAAAGTTTGAAGTTAAAGCGTGAGTTTTAAAGATGAGGTAAAGAGTGGTCTGAAGTCTCAAAAGAGATCTGCTGACAATAAAAATTTTCTGGAAGAGCCATAAATCTCTAAGCTTCATTCCATATGTTTTCAGAATAACCGGTAACTTTGGCTCCATTTGTTGCTTGTTTTTTTTTCAGATTCTCTACATGGCTGTAGTTCTGTATGCACCAAGTTTAGCACTGGAAGCCGGTGGGTAAAAACTTTCTAATATTAAAACTCAATGGTTGGAATTCTACCTAATTTACTTTCCACTTCAAAAGAGCTTTTAATGAGAAAAAAGCTGGGTGTTGTTCGGAACATTATTGGTACAGGGTTCATTCTCAGTATACCAGCATTTGCCAACTTGTTGAATTAGTATTTACTTTGAGACACCCCGTTTGTTTGTATTCGAGTTGTTTAAGAGTCATCCAACGAGAACATTTCATCAATTGCACTTTGACTTTTACATTATTAAAGCAAAAACTAACAATTGGGAGGAAGCAAAAGTAAAAATAATGAGTAAGAAGAAACATTGGGGAAACTAACATAAAAAACAATATTTTCCTTTCTTCTCTGACAGTGGCTGGCGTACCTCTTCCTGCAACCATCATCTGTACTGGTCTGGTCTGTACATTCTACACAACCCTGGTAAGTTTTTTTATTTATATTTCTGCTGATGTAATTATTTTTTGAGAATTTTACAGGAAACAAAAAATGGTGTCCAAATAAAGGTTTTCTTTAGTTAGTAAGGACGGTGTTCATACAATATTGAATTGCTCTTTGAATGCCTTCTCTAATACTTCTAAAAATGACAAGGTACAATTTACCACGTGGTTAACGCAGTTGCATTATACCCCAGACATGCTGAAACACAGCAACTTTTTAATGCTTTCTGTTAGGGTGGCATGAAAGCTGTGATTTGGACGGATGTCTTCCAGGCCGGTGTCATGGTAACTGGTCTAATTGTCGTCATTATTGTCGGTGCCATAGAATTAGATGGCTTCGGGGAAGTCTTTTCAAGAATTAAAGCAGGGCAAAGAGACCGAGTTTTTGAGTGAGTATTCATATAATAATTTATTTTAATAAATAATGTCCGTTTTAAAATTTTTAAAAATTTAAATAAATTATAAATCTAGATAAATAAACTTTCAAACCTTGTCCTTCAAGTTTCTAAAGTATTTTTAAAGCTTTGCCTTGTGGTCTGCTTGTATTAAAGTTATCATCGTAATTTTTACATGTTAACAAGTCTCGTGGTGTGTCTTTAATGTCTCATTAGTCCCAACAAAGGATAACTATTCCCCGTTTCTGCATCATCGCCGATGTCTAGTTTGTACATTTAAGTAGCAAAGTATTGCCTCCTCATCGGCAACTGTAGCGGAAAGCCTGCATCCATACGTCTTGCTTTCGGCTCATAGATGGAGTTTTTTTTGCTGATGAAGATTTCCCTTGGGACGACCGCGCGGGCGTGCTACGCTTAAGTGTCGGTTTCACATCTACAGATTCGGTCGATTTATTCTTTGTATCTGACAGCATGCTCTTGACAATTTGTGAAAGGTGAACCATGTTTCTTGACTCTTTGTACACTGGTAGTTTTCTCTAGTATCTTTCTTCGTTCGTAGCTTGTTGTTTGTATGAGAATACCCTTTAAAGTTGGAGTCTTATATAGCGCATTCAAAACAAAGGAGCTAATCCTATCAAATTGACTAATTAATGTCGGATTATATCATTAGATTCTAATCAACAAAAACGTCACCACGGCTGTTGGGTAATTACTCATTTCCATGTGGTCGTAGAAGTGCTTACACTTTTGAATGCCAAATGAAGTACCTGTACATATTGTATTGTCGTGTTATTGCTTTCATAAGTACATAGGGAAATAATAAATTTACTTGGACGCAATTGGCAATATTACGGGGATTTTTTAAAGATTATTTTGAACCACAGGGGGGGGAGTAAAAAGTGTATTTGCATATTTCAATATAATATATGATACAAGAGAAACGTATCCGGTGCACCGCCCCTCTTTCGCTTTCGGGGGAAAAATTTTGATGTAAGAGGTTTATCAAAAGTGAAAGTAAATGGATAAACTACTAAACTACTACTTTCAACATTTTTGGAACATTCTTGTTAAAATAAGGGTTGGGAAATAGTCATTGATTAAAATGGTTTATTGACGCACATAGTGATGTATAACTCACGTGTCTGTTTTATATGGCCGTATAGTTCCCATTGAAAACAAAATCTTATCTCTCATGAATCTAACCAATCAGATTTTGATGTTACTGGGATTGTAGTCAGTCAGCAAAATAAACATACCGTTATCGCCAAAACAAACATTTCTAGAACTCATCCAGAAAGGCACCATAAGTGAGTGACGCAGGATGAATTCTAATAAATAACCATGCTTTATTGTTAGTAGTTTACTAAATGGAAAGTATGTTTGAAAGTTTTTGAATTTTTGTATATACCTAATTAGGTATAGGAACGTAGCTGATAAACCTCTTCAACATATTGGATGCAAGCATTCCCCTGAACAAAGAACTCGCTCCGTGGGAAAGTAATTAGTCCTTTAATTAGACGATTATAAAGTTCCCATGGAAAGTAAAGTTAACGCGCGCGCGTTTAGCAGCGGCGCGTGGCGGCATACAAAAAAACTGTAAACATAATTTATTGAATGCCATAAAAAAGTGGGCCTGCTAATGTAAAGAGTGGTCCATTAAGTTTGCAATTTCGAAGGATGATTAACAGACTTCGGAGAACGTATGAGGTATATAAAGCATATACAATGATATAATTACTAATTTAACTATTAAGTCACCCACATGTTGATAAACAAGGTGATGAATAAGGACCATGTAACTAAGGACTGTGTTAGCTAAGAATTGTTATTTGTTGATTAAAGAATTGTTGTAGCAACTCTAAAAGTTAGGGAGCCAACTATTGCATCTATGTTAAAGTCATGTACGATGACGTAAAAAGAGTTGTTGTCCATTTATATGGTTCTAATAAAATTTTCAAAGGGATCATCAGTAAAAAGACTACAGGGTGACTCAAAGAAAATAGTGTTTATAACAATGAAAAAAAAAAAAAAAAAAAAAAATTAGTGTTTATAACAATGGAAAGCAAAATAAATGGTAGTATTCTCTTCTGAGACAACCTGTAAACCATCCTACGCAAGATTTGTTTTTCCCTTTTACCTGCCGACTCAGATCAAAAATGACAAAACCTGAGTCTGAAAGTCTGAAAAGGGCTATGAGATGCATGGTGACTGTACATTTTCATTTTTGTGCACCTAGACATTATTGATTCTAGCGCAGCATGAACTTAACAAACAGGCCATTATGGGTTCATGGTTGTCACGGTAACACCACCCTTTGCCACTGGTAGGAGGGGTCTTAGTCATCTAGAATAACAAGAATGTATAGTATTAAACACCGATTGCCACGTGTTACGGATGCTCTAAAAATAGTATCTGTAAAATTCCATATGCTCGTTAAGAAGTTAAAAAATAAGAAGTTAAAAAACTAGGGCTATACGTACGGGGCGCATGGTGGGTCCAGCACAAGTTATGTGATTGATAAGATAAAAAAAATCCTTGTAATGGTTCAAAAATATTCTACTGTGGTTGTTTCATAACTCCGGCAGTATTCTTATTGCTATATTCCATCAACAACACTGACAAGGGCTATCAAAGCTACCAGGTTTAGTTTTCGGGGTAAAGTAAGAAAAAGTAACTTTCGTGGGAAAATCATTAAAAGAGATATAAAAGAATTAATCATTATCTAAAAAACATGAGGCTTTACCGAAGCCGAACTATATCAGGACATTTCTTTTACAGCATTCAATGTACACTAATGATATTAATTCAAGGGCTTTGTAAAGTCTGTGGGAAAATCATTAAGCACAAATTATAATCTTATCAGCCGTACTTTTTAAAATCAAAAACCTATTTAATGAGTAAACAAATCTTTCCTTTGTGCATACAAATAAATCGTAGATTTAATCTAGACACCCATGGAAGTTTCGTTGGATTTGTAAAGAAAGCAAATATTTAGTCCATTTTTCTTCTCTAACCTGATGATTAGCCCCTTTTGTATATAGCTGGTCATCATCTTTCCGGTCACTTAAAAGTCTTCGCCATGCATTGTTCATTATATTTATTGCATATATACTGTGTGAAGTTTAATGGATCATCGCGGTCCATGTTTCCCACTAGACAGTTCCCCAAGACCGGCGATTTCATCGACTAGAAATCTTTCCTTACCAAGCAGCTATCAGAATGTTCCAGGATTCATTTTAAAAGAAAAAATGCAAAATAAAAGTATTCAGCACCGCGATATTAATCAAAGGATACGAAAAATCACCGTGGAAAAGAAAGTTGTTCCTCCGTGAATATTATTCCAAAAAGTTATCTCAAACACTTATCCCTATTTCCCAAAAAAAAGATCTCTAAGGAAAAGGGCAGTAGTGAGTTATTAGGACTCTGTTTGAAAACGATGATATTATCTCTAAAACGCAGTTATTATATTAACCCTACTAGTAGGCTCATGGCTTGCTATTCAAGTCACTGCCCCCCTCCCCAGTACTGGCATTTTGAAAATAACCCAGTACAGGTAGGGTTAACATTTTATCAAAAGCAAAGTGCCGACTCTAACAAAATTCTATAGGGATAAGGAAATTTTGGGCTGCACATTTAGACAGTAATTTCAAAACGTTTAGAACTGTTTATCAAATTATTCCCAGCAATTTTCTCCTCATTCGTTAATTCGTGTATATTCATTCATTTATTTTCCTTTTAAATTTCTAGCTTCAACCCGGATCCCACTACCCGAAATTCGTTTTGGACACTTGCCATTGGTGGAGCGTTTACAGCAATGCCTGTATGGACAGTATGTCAACCCGCTGTGCAGCGATTTCAAGCTGCAAGAAGTTTGAAAGAATCAAAGAGGTGATTTAGGCGCCTGGCGCTACAAGAATAAGGAGAACACGTTTCCCCAGCATATAGCTTTAAATCATAAATTTTTTTGTATTGCTTCACAAATTTTAAAGAACAACAGACCAACACCGGAATATTCTTCCAAAATCAAAATGGTAACGACGGATGTGTTAAGAAGGCGCGAGTTTCCTTCTTATTAAGGTTAAGAAAATTAAGGTCCACAGCTAAAATGTTTTATTTTTTTAATTTGTAGAGCTCTGGGTATGAACCTCTTTGGCCTTATTTTTATTGTTTTGCTTTGTGTGATGGATGGATGTGTAATCTATGCAATGTATGCTAATTGCGACATCGGAGCTTACGGTTTGGGACATGTCAAGTCTAACGACCAGGTATGTGAATCGCTCAATCAGTTGCAATAATTAATTCAATGTGAATCGTGAAAACTCAAAAAAAGATTAAATTTAAAAGGCAATCATCTATAAGCTATTTTATAAAAAGGCTTTTTCAAAAATACATTGGTTCTTTTCCCTAGGACATTTTTCTTCAAATTCCTTCTAACTAAGTTATGATTTAAAAACTAACTCGTCTCCTGTATTCCTTCTAGGTTCTTCCGTATTTCATCATTGAGAAGTTGAGCGCTTATAAAGGAGTTCCTGGCCTTTTTACTTCGTGCTTATTCAGTGGAGCCCTTAGGTTAGTGCAAAGCAATACACAAGTGAAACGTGTATGGATGAATAGGGTCACCTTGACAACCCTCGACGACTTTCTGATGATGGGACGTTTGGAAAATCTTTATTTTTTCTGATCTAAGGCCACTGTTTAGAAGTTCAATGTCTTCACTATATCCGTGTGTAGATCATGTAGGTCACATACCCATTATTTTTCACATTTTATTTTCTTTATTTGTAGCACAGCATCGTCTGGCCTTAATTCTGTGGCAGCCGTATTATTAGAAGATGTTGTTAAGAAAATCAAACCTGATATTACAGATATAGCCGCCACAAGATTATCAAAAACTATTGGTAATTGAAACCCTTTTATACCCTGCAATATTTACTTGTCCCAAACTCTTTCACCGGTGGAACTTAACTTAGCTGCTTAAGAAAATTATTATACAACTGATCTTGGACAATCATGTCTATCTATAAATGCCTATAATTATTTACATCATCTTCTTTCTTAGCTTGTGTACTTGGGATTTTAGTCATTGGACTGGCGTTCTTAGTGTCTGTATTTGGAACAATGGTTTTACAAGTATGATCAATCAATAATTTTTATGTTTAAATTATGCAATATTTACGTATCATAAAACATACATACAGTGACTTGCAACCAATATTAAAATATCAATTTCCTTATTAGCTTGCTTACAGTATCTTTGGCATTATTGGAGGTCCTTATTTGGGACTTTTCTGTCTTGGTATGCTAGTACCCTGGGCCACGTGGAAGGTAAGCTTGTCATCTAATTCTCCCTATTTCAAAACATTTTACCCTTAAGTTGTGAGAGGCAGTATAAATTTCTTATGCAGGCTTCTTTAAGGACCTAACTAAATAACGTATTTAATACTAATTAGCATTTTTTGATTCGCAATTAATTCTATTCCCAAGACAGTTAAAAAACAAAACATGTAGAGCCAGAGTGGTAATAAAACACGTTTGTCCCTCAAGTTTTCTTTTTTGTTTTCGACTTAATAAATGTGTAATTTTAGGATTAATTTTCACCTCATAAATTATGCCTCCCTTCCATATTTTGTCTTTTTCGACCAGGGAAATTTGTGATTATAGTCTTTTTGATATCATTACAGGGAGCTTATTGCGGGTGCTTTGTGGGTGTTAGTACCACACTGTGGTTAGCCGTCGGTGCACAAATCTATCCACCCAACAAATATGCGGCCGTAGTGGACGTTCGAGGATGTCAAATTTACAAAGATTTTCATAATCCAAACTCAACAAGATTTGTAAATTACACTGGACCAGCAATACCAGAAATTGTTAAAGGGACTGGATTGCGATATCCTGCAGAAGAGTATATGAATCCAGAGTAAGATCCTACATCTATATATATTTTTTCCCTCTAGTACTTTATCGGAAAAAACGATGTCAGACAAGAATGACAAAAATCGTCTCCCAAATTTTGCACAAACTCCATGTAAATTCTTGAAAAACAATAGCCGACAATAATAGCATCGACGTCTAGTTTTCCAGAAACATTAAAAACCTTAAGAGAAGACTATTTTTTATGGAATTTGATTTTTTCAGGTTTGACTCTTTATCTACTGCAAAAATGGAGTTCTCAATACCAAAAGTTCTTGGTGGCAGCGTTTGTCTTTGACTATACTATAGGAACCACGACATTTCAATTCATTTTTCACGGAACTGGTCATAAGTTTAAAACTATTTTCTCAAGACTTACACCGAGTGATTTTGTTCTACGCTATTAAAACTAAAGTTAAAAGGGTACGAGCTGTTGATATTTTAGCTTTCGCAGAACGCACAAGATATGTCTATCGGCGTGTAAGTTAGCTAAGTATTCAGGTAAGATGTGCAGAACGCACAAGACATGTCTATCGGCGTGTAAGTTAGCTAAGTATTCAGGTAAGATGGGTTTTGTTAATGAATTCCAATATGTTCTTTTCTTTATAGTATTTCCTTAGCCTCGTGGTACTCCATGTCTTACTTATGGTATGCAGCAATTGGAGTCAGTTTCACATTTGTCGCTGGTTGTTTATTCAGCATATTTTGGAAAGGTATACAAAATTATATTCACAAAGTACATTTTAAATATTAATGTGACTAATTTCAATCTTGTCATAAACATTGTCTGATAGAGTACTTTATGATTTATTTGAATCCTCTTAAACCTGGCTCAATTAACTCGACTTTAACTTAACTAAAACTTTACCGCCTCAAAATGTAGGGGACCTTTTTAAATTTATTTTTCCTTTAGTTGTATTGAAGGAAGAATACGAAGAAGTTGATGATGAGCTGTTATTTGATTTCTACGGATTTTTTCAATCCATCCTTCCAAAACGATTCCGTTCTGACATTTACGAACCCAAGCAAGAAGATCAAGAGGTAGGGATGAAAGAGACTGGTAATCGAGAGAGTTACTTTAATGTATTGTTATTATCTTATTCGTTAAAGAAACCAAATTGTGTGCCCTTTCTTTAAAAGTTCTTCGTTTGTTAACCCTATTTATACCGGGCTTTTTGGGTCTTTGAAATACCGGGCGGGAGGGGGGGGGGGGGGGGGGGGT
>JAYRBV010015502.1:0-12666 GCA_036023255.1 Mitrocomella polydiademata
TCTATTTAGTAAAAAATCATACAAACAACTGCAATGACTTCTTTTTCGCTAGCTACTTCGCATGCGCCAACCCGGTTGTAGCTCGCTTCTGTCCCGGGACAAACGATTATATGAGCGAGCCAACCCGTCTCAAGCAGGTTGGCCCGGATTGAGAAAACGAGCCAGCTCGGCATATTCTTCAGTTTCAGTTTACCCGTTATCAACATCAATTCCTTTGAGTCTGGCCAGCTAAACAAGGACTTTTTTCTCTTTTGATTTTGTGCAAGAAATGATGAGAAGCAGACCAAGTAGTAGTTGTAGACTATGATATCCAGACTGAATACAACTGCAATGCAAAACGTCAATTTTTGTTTTTGCCCTGTATGGCTTACATAAAAAGCTTCTTAGGGGGGACTAATTTTTATATCCAAAATTGTCACTAAATCATTGAAAAAACATCTAATGTGGTTTGACTGGTGTTCTAACAAGCTTGTTGTCAAGCGAGAAGGGACTCTGGGCGTGGAGAACCTATTGAAATAGAGATTGTAGTCTATCGATTTACTTCATTTTATTATCTAATTCCCTAAATGTTTTTTATATAAAATACTACATAAAAAATGTAAAATTTTCATAGCGAAAGAAATCTAGAGAAATCTGTTATCGTTTGTCATTTAAAAGAGCACAAAAGAGTTATATTGATTAACTATATTATTAACGCGCCCATGAGCTGCATGCAGAAACGCAGTGCAAAATATCAGGCCCGTTTTTAACGACCAAAACATATTTTTTAAGAACATAAGTAGGCACGAATTATGTGAAAAATAAAATAAAATAGAGCTAGCTATCAACAACTAAAAGTGCAATGAAATGCGATTGTTGTCAAGATTTAAGTTTAAGGGTGACGTCATCACTATTGCATGACTTCGATTTTGACATTTCGCTCTTCAAGTCGTTCGATAAAACGTGTTCCCCGAAAGGCTGAAGCTGGGGTTAACACTCCGCCCCTAAAAATAATAAATAAATAAATTTGAATTCTTGTAATAGGAGTTCGATATAATAAATACACGTTATTAGAAACCTTTTCTTTTTAAGTACAAAAACTTTGAGCCTGAACTTTTGTATTTTTCAACAGTTTCAGCCTGCCAAGCTTCCTTACTTCTTTAGACAATCTTCAGCCTCACTTACATAAGTTTCTTATAAAAAATGTCTACAGTATAGTTTTCAAGATCAAGATCAAGATTTCCAAATAAAAGGTGAATAAAAACGTTGCAAATAAGCATAATTTCCAAGGTTTTGAAAAAAAAAATGATTTGCACGCAAATTATTATATATATACTACAGTACATTTTCGAACTTAAATGGTCCCCTTATTTCTCTGGAAACCTTTAAAAAAGACTTGATGTCTTCTCAGTTCCATCATTATAAACTTACTTGTTGACTAGGCTGTCGTCTAAGATGGTAGCTGCTGCTGCAATGACAGATGACGATGTAAACACATAACCACATTCTGTTGTGAAAAAAAACGATGTTAAGCCAAAATGAAAATATGACCTTCATTCACCAAGAAAATGAATTACTTTAATGGAAGAAACTTTCGCGGTTTCGCGGTTTTTTGCCCTTTTCAAGTTTATTTAAACTTGATTAATTAAAATTTGAAAATTTTCTTAAATTCCGAAAGATGGGAATGAAAACGCCCGAGAATAAAACGTCTGTATTTTGAGAGGATGTTTTTCGAAGTAATGGGAACATAAGAACGTTTTACCTATTCCCTATAGGTTTCATCCGCGAAAGTTTATTCCCGCAAAATATCCTAAAACGGGTCACCCGCGAAAGTTTTTCCCGCGAAATACAAAAATTTCGCGGTAGGGCTGGTACCGCGAAAGTTTCTTCCCGCGAAAGTTTCTTCCATTAAAGTACTTGTCAAATATTCCAGAACTTAATCCAAAAAAAAAGAGTGCAAACGCCAAGGAAGAAATGCAGGATTTTGTTTAAGGATAACTTGAGGATGGTAAAAAGTTGACAATTATACGGAATATTATCTAACTGGCCGCTAGAAAAATAATTTCTTCCACATTACGTCGCGTCAAAACAAAAAAGCCTCAAGTCCATTTTCTTCTTTTCGAGAGAAAATCGAAACAAAACAAAACCAAAAAGCTTTTTTTTTTTTTTAAGGATTTTAGTTTTGAACAAAATAGGCTTGAAAGCTTAAGACTAAGGCTTTCTTTCCTTGAAGTTCTAAATACTGCATTTACATAATGGTAGCTGTAGGCCCATGAGAAAATCTGAACTAATGGATTTAAGGCTTTTTAGACCTAGAGAATGATAAGAATAACATGTGGAACAAGTAACAGTTCAATTTTTGCAAAAATGGACTTAAGGCTTTTTTTGTTTTGGCGCGGCAATTAGTTGCAATTATTATATCAATAAAGTTGAGAAGGGTGGGGGGGGGGGGCAGCCCTGCATTGCAATGTACCAAAAATATTCTACTGCGCAATAGATATGCAGTAATTGAATGTCCATATGTTACATACAGAGTTAATGAGTTCGCAAATCTGTCAAAACATTAAAAAAATTACATACCTGGGCCTGAAAACTTCAATGACAAACTTTGATCTGGTCTCCCTGCAGTTGTCCTAAGAAACATAATGGCAGCGCCGATAAAAACATGTGCTTTAACATTAAATGAACAGTTTGTTACAAAAAAAAGAAGATTATAAAAACAGTGACAAACGTCATATAATACCTCGATTCTGGTGCCTCTTTGTAGCCTTTCCCGTGGAACACAATCTTAAACCCACTTTGATCAATCTTTGTGAATAAGAGAAATCGAAATATCAAGTATAAAACTCTTGTATTAAATCATATATTGTTGTTTTTAATTTCTATCTCATCTACATACTATTTCAT
Source organism: Mitrocomella polydiademata (assembly GCA_036023255.1). Taxonomy (NCBI): domain Eukaryota; kingdom Metazoa; phylum Cnidaria; class Hydrozoa; order Leptothecata; family Mitrocomidae; genus Mitrocomella; species Mitrocomella polydiademata. The sequence goes on from JAYRBV010015502.1 coordinate 2,887, forward strand.
CAGGATTCAAAATCTCGAACGAAATATTTAAAGTTAAAATCAAATAAAAATAAAAAGACAAAATCAAAGACAAAAGTAAAAGTAAAATATCATGCAAATTACATATTTTTTCCAAGTAACTTATCCTAAACCTTTCAGATAGTACAGTTTCCAATAATAAAAATCACAATGTTTTACGTACCTGTTCCCTCGTTGGGCCGTCCTTGGAAAACACACCGAATGAAAAGATTTGGGGATACTGAGAAAAAAAAACACAGTTTTTTATATGCTACATCAAGGAGTAAGAAAAAGTGATAAGAATGATGTTAATTAACAAACTCACGTCTTCAAGAAGTTTAACTCCAAATGAAAATTTTGTAAACACAAACATGCACAAACCAAAGAACATCATTCCAATAACATGGAGGAGAGATTGCATTGTGAAATAAGCAAAATATTGAACAGGTGTTCGGTCATGGACTGTTGATTCGTAATATTGTGTACGTTTGACGACGGATGGGTCAGAACCCATGAACGGAATGAACCATTTATTTTCAGAATTGCTGAATCCAGGATTCCTAAATGACATCATGAAATGACATTTTTATTTCCACTTTAACTTTCTGTTTGTACTATGTGTGAATAATTGAAATTCTAGAAAGTAAAAAAATGAAATATACCTAACTCTAAGTCGTGGTCCAACATAGGGAATTTGCTGTTTGTAAATAGCTTTCTGTTGCCCTTTCACATTACCACGTTCTTTCACACTATGAACAATTGTCAAATATGTACCAAAATTAGCCTAAAAGCATATGATATTTAATTTTTAATCATATAAAATTTCCATCGACCCCATATAACTGCTTGATATTTTTGCTGTTTCAACCTACCTTTCCTGGCCCAGTGATATGAATGTAACTTTCAACAGCAGCCAAAACACCTATACAGAAGAGAAAGAAAAATTACAGGAACACAAAACTACAAATGTTGCAAACACCTATTAAAAAACAATTAGAATGAAACCTTAAAAACTATTTAGAAAGGATAGCAATGCAACAGGCTTTCACAGGAATGTAAAGAATAAAGAAAACTATCAATTTATAAGAAAAAAAATAAAAGATTTAGATTTGTCTTTTAAAAATAGTGAAACCTATCAAAAATACCTGGGAATTTTTCTCTCAACACTTCCATTCCCAAATCTGCAGGTACACTATCAAACCCACAACCACTGACAATATGAATGCCTTTCTCACTAGCTTCTTCATGGTACTTTATCTGACACGTTTGCATAAACTAAAGATAATTTGAATTTATCTACCTTTTGTTCTGTTGAGGCTCAGAAATCCCGAGTTAAAATCCCGAGTTAAGCATTATGACGTCATACAGTATCTCGAGTTAATAACTCGGAAAAATTATACGAAATAAAAAATGACGTCATAATGCTTAACTTGGGATTTTAACTCGGTTTTTTAACTCAGGAATTCCGAGCCTCTGTTCTGTTCATAAGAAGAGAGATAATTTATTTTTGAGGCAGATTTTTTAAAAAGACATCTTACTTCTGGTTCTCCAGTTATATCAACATAGTTTGTAGACATTTGTAGACATGCACGGACCACTTGTTCCCCATACCAACGAAACTAGAGATTAAAGACAAATTTGAAAGGGCTCTCTTCTGGCAGTGTATTTATTGACAGGGTACCTGTTGTAATCTTTGTTCTCATTTTTAGATTTTGAGGGAGTTAAAAAGTATGATATCCAGACTATGGTTGTAGAAGATGTTTTGGATTATTTGAATGCCTTACTACTCATCATCCAATCGATGAACATATTCCTATTATAAGTAAACTTACTGGACCAACACAATTAACAACAACACTAGCTTGGCGACACATCTCAAGTATGGAATCATCATTTTTACTATCTGCAATAACGATACCAATACTCTTCAGATCACAATCCCCACCTGATATGTGAAAGAATAATTATTGATTTGTCAAACATTACACCATGTATAATTTTATTCATTTGTCATTTTTGAAATTTATGTATTGACAAAAGTAGATGTGAACATTGTAACAAATACCCAGTAGCGGTAGTTCAGTAGCACATATGCCGGAACAAAGAGTTGGGTGAGTTACGGCACATTTGAATACATAATGAATTGAATGCGTAAATTTCCCATCCGCTTATTACACTTGTCCAAACGAACTTAGCTCAAAAGAAGTGTCTTACTGAGTAGAAAACTGAATTGAATTGGGCAGATTAGAAAACTTCAGATGATAGTGAGTAATCTGCATAAAACATCATTATAATTTAAATGCTTATATAACTCATTACTTATTGTACAGGTAGAAATGACTCAAAATTTGGACCAAACATGTATTTTAATAAAAAAGATCCAGATACTTTTTTTTTTTAAATCACCATAATTTTTCAAAAAGGCTTTGAACTTTTTGATGACGTTAAGCAAATATTTAAAAAAAAAGTTGTCTTTAAAAAATATTTTTATTATGACATACTTTCTGTCAAAATTTGGAGGCATTCATGGAAACAACCCTGTGATTTTATGGCACAAAATTTGAGAAAAAAACCATGATACTGTTATATAGCTAAACATACCATGTATATTGAAGCAATATTTCTACACATCTATTTTATCGAAGTAATAACACACGGTTGTTTTAAAATATTTTTCAACCCCTGTTTTAACTTGTTTCTACAAGCTGTACGAAAGTAAGAACCCACACAGAGAAGTGTTTAAAAAACATGCATGTTGTTGGTTGGTTGGGTTTTTCCCCTCAGGGATAATTCTGAAAAATTTTCACGCTTTTACCACAAGTTATTTTTGTGTGAATACTGCTGTGGTGTGCTCATTTACATACTAGTCTCTATCTTAACGTGAACTGTGAAAGTCAAAGTTAGCTTGTAACACAAAGTAAGGCGCCCCCCTGGGCAGCCTTTGTCGGTCGAATGTCGGTTACACCGCACAGGTTATTTTGTAATTAGCCCAAGGCTACGCGCAAGAGTGTCCTTGGCAATCGGAATAGTGTGATGGTTGGAGTTCTCAAAGTAGTGTAATCGGCAGCCATAATTGACAAAGAGCCATCGAACCAATGCTAGCAAAACTAACAGACAACAGTAATTATTTTTCCTTTCCTTTTTCCGTTTTCAAGTTGCGTGTTTACTTTTTTGGTAAAATACACAGTGTTTTTTGTTTAAATTAGATTCCAGGATATACAGAGGTGTACATTTGCCTTTTTATTTGTGTTAATTTTGATATTTTACACTGATTTGTTGGCATCGTCACAAAAGTGTATATTCTGCAAAATACAAGGATGGGATTTGTTTCGAAATCACAACCCTGTTATATGTATAAAATATTTTATTAGTGTTTATTAGTATAAATACACAACGTGTATTTTAAGAATTTTTTCTTGTGATTACTATATAAAACCAAGGATTTATTAGCCTGGAGTACATTCCATGCATTTTTTTAAACCTCCTCAAACATCAGTTAAGGAAAAATATGATAAAAAATCCAATTTCGAGAAGATTCTGTGAATTAGGAAAATTTGAAATCTACACATTTTATATACATGCTGCAGGTTAATATCTCTTTTTTTTGAGAAACATGCTTTTCCAAGAACAGAGAATCACAAAATAGTATACTCTTGAGTGCCGAATAAACGCCCCCCCGCTTGTTTATTTTTTCCAACCCACGGAGCTTATTACCCCCCCGCTTATTAATTTTTCGGATTTTTCCACATCCCCTATTTATTATTATTTTTCAACGATCATATATATATAATTCAAACAACACTACAAAGAAGTGTGTCAAAATGATTTTTAAAAGCAATTAAAAACAGTTGGTTAGATCATAAATAAAACGCAAAATAGAATTTATGTAATTGCTAAAATTAAAAGTCCTTGGTGACAAAAATAATTTGAATGGCATTAAATTTAAAATACAAAATAATTATATAGGCCTTTATGGCCCTTTATGTTAAGATTTCATGTCATAGATGTGTTAACGGTACAACCAATTGTAATTGTTTAAACAAAAATATATTATATATGGAAACTAAACGGCGATAAAATGTTGATGCAGTTCGATGGCAATGCATTACAAACTCTGCTGTAAAAAAAAATGTTACGAGACAGGCCACCCAATCAATTTTTACCTAATTCTTTCTCGATTCTTTTGAGGACATCTTCTAGTTTTGATTTGTTCCTTCCTGCAAGAGCAATCTTTTTTCCTTTGCAAACTTTCACAGCCTCAACGGCAGCAAACTGGCCTGTGAAACCTGAAGCCCCATAAACTACAATATCATAAGGTCTACTCGCCATAGTAATGTTTCTTAGTCTTTGATGCCTAAAAGCAAAAATAAAATAAAGGTGCAATCTTTTAAAAATCAACTGTGAGATGATGTGTGTCTGTCTCGTGTGAAGTAATGTGTCATCATTCGATGCAAGAATTTTTTTCTGTAATAAGCACTCTTCAAATAAACATGGTAGCGAGAAAGATAAACAAGAAATCGAAAGTGGTCTTTTTCCTTCTGCTTAGCGCGCGCGCGCAGAGTGTTCGTGTTTTCCGTCGGTCATCAGAGGGGAGGGCGCGGGTGTTCCTAGAATACAACATGATTGTGGAAGAAAGAAGTTTTATTCCGACCTCAATTTCAAGCAAGGTTTTAACGTAGTGTAGAAGGAAGAAACAAGAAAAGTGTTCCTTCAACGGAAGAAAAATAGTGCAAGACTCGCAGGTTTTTAGATGTATTTCTCTTCTGTGGTAATTTACCACAGAAGAGAAATACAAACAAAGCGCACAAACAGACTAATTGATCTATTTCGTAAGAAAGAAAGAAATGCAGCTCTGAGCTCATCTTTTTTTGAGATATTTCGCAAGAAGGAAAAATGGAACGAGTGATTACAGAATGAAAGCAGTCTGTGTTGATTCCTTTTATAAATATTTCGCCATAAGATATAAAAAGACCGTATTCCAACCTCGTCATCCCCCAGGGATGCTCTTCGATCACGGTCATTTGGAGCGCGACATTCAGAAAATGCGCTCGCTGCGACTCTCCGTTTACTTGAATTTCCATAATGGCGGCGCGCCCACGTGAAATTAACTAAAAATTGGCGTACTTTCTTTGGTTGAAAGCGAGGCTGGAATTTCTTCCGTCAAGTTCTTCTTTGGCTAAAAAGATGAATGGGCCCTCGTGAAAGCAAGCTGCCAGTATCAAAGGACGATTAGAACGAAAACAAATTGGTTTTCATGACATTTTGAAACCCATGTGTTTTTTATGCGATATCGATAAAAGAAGCTAAACTGGTATCCTGAGAATGAAGTTGGACCGTATTCCTCGAGGTATGCTCGCGCCCTCCCAGCAAACATCGCAAAAGAAATTGGAAAGTGAGACTGTATAAGAGAAATTTTGGATATTTAATTATATCAACCTCGATCCCAGGGCTTCGTATCCGCTTTTCTGATATTTGCGGATACGAAGCCTTGGGATCGAGGTTGTAATTATATTTCATGTTGGGTTTAGAAAACGTGCGTGTATCGCAAATTCAGGAGCTATGATTACTTATTTCCCCACCAAATATAGGGCGCACCCGCCCGTCACTGACTAAACTTAATGAAGCGTGCGACATACAAAACAGAAAGTATTATAGCTCATTTCAGCATGCTGTTTGAGATTCGAAAAAAATACGATGAACGATCGTACTGTTGTTGTACTCGGCGAAAATAGGAAAAAAAGAGCATTCGTTTTAGTTTGTCTTTTGCTGCTTATTGTTAACGCAAGTATTATCTATTTATTATTTCCGCAGAATACGTCAAAATATCGTGCTGCGACAAGAAATGTAATCGCTGAAAGAGGCTTTCGACATGAGCTTTTCCTAAAATCTTGGTATGAATTCACGTCTTCAAGGCAAGACCATGAGAATATTGAACGACTTTGCGAGGAGAACTTCACGTGGAGTAGAAATGAAGCAATACCGTGGTTTGAACTGAAGAACCGAACCGATTTCAACAAAGGGTTTGTGCTTAGCTGGAATATAAACCCTGCGAAGGAGTTTAGCTCGATAACCCTCCAGACACAGCATGTAAACAGTGATGTGAAGCGCAGTGGAGGAGATCATTGGCGTGTTCAAATCAAAGGTCCTTCCTCGTTTCCCGTTCTGAAGAAAGACTTACGCAATGGCTCCTATGAATTTCAATTCTTGCCTGTATCACCCGGTACATACAGTCTGCATGTTTCATTGGAGTATACCTTATGTGCAGGGTTAAAAGAACCACCAATTGATTGGTTTAAACTAGGTTTGTATTTGAGTATAATCAAATTCTGGAAACGAATTTGAAACAAAAGGAATCTCAGATAACAGCCGCTTTTATATTTTGCCTTCGTATATTCAGCTGACAATCTAGCCATCATTTACCAAATTTTCAAGGCACAAGTTATTTTAGAATTGCATGTTTTCTAAACCGATGCGAAACGAAAGCGAGTTTCCCTGCGTTTGGTTTGCATACTTTTGCAAAAACGTGGAACTGTTTATTTGTCGAGGTCTGCGAATTAGACGAATTTTTTCTTTGAACCCTGGTCTTTGGTCAGCGGCCATGGCCCAGCTGAGCTTTAGTTTCCGTTTTTCCCTCTGTCTGAAGCCAGTACTCCGCCAGTTCCAATTCCGCCCAATTAAAGGAATTAAAGGCTGCAAGGCGCTTTTCATGGGCGTTTGTTTTGTTTTTGTATCTCGATTATACCGGTTTGCTTAGAATTCTTTTATTATTGGAAGCGTTGAACAATCGAGTTCAGAAACAGTCAGAAGTGACTTGAGCTGGTAGCTCACCTCACCTCACAGCTTGTTTCTATTTGATTCTTGTTATAAACTGTTTTTTCTTTGAATAGGAACTGTACAAGGAAAAGAACAAAAACAAGGTAGCCTACATCGTGACCTCCCATTTATCAATCAGCCATTATGGTCTGGCAGTGAACTTAAGTTTACTGTTCCAGCACTAGTTCATCCAAAAATACAAAGTAAGATATTTTAGTTGTTCTAGTAGTCGGGTCCAATAATATTTGAAACAGGAAAAACCTACACATTTAAATCACTGACAAAAGCTAACAATGGCGAATCCGAATAAACGCCCCTTTAAGCAAATCTTTCTATTATGTGATCCCTCAAATGTGACTATCCTTGTGCGTGGTAGTTAACACGTCATAAGACATGAGCGTATGACCATGACCAATGAGCTCAAGAATCTTATATTTCATCTTCCAGGTTCCGTACTTAATGATAGCTGCAGTTCACAACCTTCTTGCAATATGTTATGGAACGGTTATGGCAGCTGGTTAACCAAGTTTAACTGGATGCCTCTATGTGCCAGCTCTACAGAACTACGGTATGCTAAGAAGAGTCTCCGCAACGGCGTTCTTTGGATATTCGGAGATTCTGTCTCCTCGCAGTTTTATCACAATGTCAAAGCTAACCCTTTATGCAGCACTATCTTCCAGAGGTGCATGTATACGTACAATTGGTTGTATAGCCTAGAGAATTACAACTCTACTTTGAAAAGATATGTTCGGCAAAATACAACAGTTGAGAAAATGACATGGGACAACAACGATTATGACGTGCGACGAATTATCGACGAGTTACGTCAAGTTTTATTACACCCAGCCATGCACAATAAAGACAGCGTGTTATTACTTAACTACGGTCTGCATTTTACAGAGTCTTTGAATTATACAAACTTTAAGACGACAATAGATAACGTGATACAGTTACTTCACAACGAGGCTAATTGTCGAGTTATCTGGCGCACGACTACTTCGTTGAATAGACACAAATACTCGCAACCTAACCTCCATGCGAGACGGTTTATGACAACACCGGTGAGTGATTGAACTGTTTTTACATTTTGCTTCAATGAAACCAACTACACTAACGTTCGCCTCACATACAAAGTGACGTCCATTAATTGTTATTAAACTAGAGGTCAATCCTGTTTGCTGAGGATGACCTAACCCCCCTTTAACGCCAAATCTTTTTGGATAAAAAAGTTGCGATCTAAAGGTTACGACTATCGAGATTGAAACGATCGCGGTTTGCAACATACAAAACAATGTCAGTCAAAGGGGTGATGAAAGGTCGAAAATGACGAAACTTTTTGTCCAAAGGAAAGTCCCGTCTTGGTAAAACGGTAGGTAACATGGTAATATTTATTGAAGGCGACCCAAAATTTTGTCCGGCCTTATGTTTTATCCATTTATATTTTTGTTGTTTTGTCATTTTAGAGAGTGGAATTGTACAACTCATACGCCAATAAAAGATTCTGTGAACATAATTTCGATGTTCTAGATGTTTACCCCCTGACAGATTCGTATCCCGGGGGTACTGGATCCATCAAAACCCCACATGACCCTGTACACTATGAATATCACGTGATGAAACCAGTAGAGAAGTTATTGGAACGTGTGTTCGCAATAACCTGAAAGATAATTTGGTGATTAGGTTGTTTTTTGATCCAACCAAAATGAGATAATGGAGACATTTGGCGCGAGTTAGTCTTTTCGTAGATCTTCCTATACGGAAACCATGAACTCCGTAGATTATGATATTCAAACTGAACCACAAGTTCTAATCCACGGATCAATGTTATAGAACTAGAAGAAGATGAGATATTATTCCTACACATTTTGACGGCGGAGAAAATTTTGGTCTGTAATCGCCAAATTAAGTCCACGCATATTATTATTTTTCTTCGCCATCGCCAAATTAAATCCAATCGAAATATGCAATTTTCTCGATTTTTATTATATTTTATAAGAGTTTCACTTTAAAGGCATTCGCCAAATTTAAAATCATTTTCATCATGGCCAAATTAAATCCGCGCCAAAATTTGTACGAATAAGTTAGAGGTTGGATTTACTGGTGATGACATCAAGAATCATTTAAACGACCAAATTAAATAGTGGATACATAGCGCGAATATTCATCACCCAACCTATAGATTTCCTAAAATGAATGGATTGATTTGCTGGCAATATAAAATCGAGCTTTGTTTGATCACAATCAAAAACCATTTAGCCAATTTTCGGCATCAAATGGTAACATAGTTTATAGATTCTCAATTGAACAGAATATTTATTCCTTATCATTTAGCTTTACTAAAACCCAAAGTTTCGAATAAGGCCTTGTAACGCCTACATAATTGAAAAGGATGCGGAAAGCAAACCAAGAAGTTAACTTTTTATTCATTTTGTGGATAAACATTATAGCTAGCTGTCAATTTAAAGTGGCATTTACATTGCTATCCATCCAGCAGCCCCTCCCAATACGTTCCTTTTGTATCAGTTCTTTTGTTACAGGGCCGTAGCCAGGTCAAAAACGAAGAAAATTTTGCGATTTTAAGTCACTAAAACACCTCTAAGCACAATTTAAGGCTCAAAGATATGAAAAGACGATTATATATTGAATCTACGGCCCTGTGTTAGCAAACTTCTTTCCGTATGTTCTGTTGTCGACGTTCAAAATCAAAACAAGTGGAAATCCACCTTTAGATAATTATCTGACTTTATACCTTTTTCAGCTCTTTTTGGAATTATGATAACTTCGCAAAAAGGCTCTCCCCCCTGGACATGAAGAGATGATTGTTAATAAATATTTTATCGACCTTTAGAAAATGGGTTGTTTGCCTCGACTGCCTCAGTCAACGGCATATATCTTTTGATTTTTCTGTCTGAAGCACAGAGTCTTGCTGGCACAGCAGGATGAAATAAAGGGAAAGGGAAATAAACTGAG
>JAYRBV010015513.1:0-12661 GCA_036023255.1 Mitrocomella polydiademata
TGAATTATTCATTCAGTGAATTCTCTTTTAATCTGAACATATTAATTCTGTCTCCCTAAGAAAGATTCGGCATGGTTAGGATTTCTGCCCTTATTTGTGTTGTGGGGTACTTCTCAAATAAAAAGATCTGTATATATATATATTTTAATATTTTTCAATAGGTATACGGATAGGTATCTAAAATACCTATACACATAACAGTATAGACTAATAGAGAAACCTCAAATTTGAAATTAACTCATGGTTTAAATTCGTAATCTCAATCAAGTTGGATCATTTTTCACGATTTATGGTATAGGAATGGCTCCAGTTATTAAGTTATCTTTTATTAGGGTCCGACTCGTACAGGATGTCCTTCAGCTCAATCAAGATGACGTCACATAACATGGTTCTGTGTTTCCGTTCCTTTATCACGATTAATATTTCTATTTGTGCTTTGTAGCACGTTTATTTTGTCTGGCAACTGTCAGTCGATATATAAAAAAGGCCCGACGAACGCTCTGGGATCGAGGGTGCTCATCTCATCAAGATGACGTCACATAACAGGGCCCTGTATTTCCGTTCCTCATCACCGCACTATATATTTCCATTTGTGCTTCGTATCACGTTTATTTAGAAACTATAATTGAGTAGTTCTACTGGATGACTGCAAGTTAAGAGAATATGGAACGTGCTGTGCCTCACCTGAAAAAGATATGATTATCACCTAACTCACCTAAAATATGCGATTGTTGTACACTATACCTTCATTTTCGGACAAAATAATTCGGACACAATATGGGTGGTGGTGGGTTGTTGTACACATTTTGTTTGTCTCTCTCTGTGTTTTCTCTCTCGGTGTTGAGTCTTTGTGTTTTCGGAAAGTTGAAATATTGAAGTATTATAACTTTCCTGTCTACAAGACTTTTTTCAGATTTCTCTTTGCGGTTACACATGTTTGTAGTTATTGTGGAATATTTCATTCACATGACGAAAGTAATTTTCTGTGAAAAAGAGAGTCCCTAGGACATTTCTTTGTTCCTTTATGTGTTTACATGCATGGAGAAATGACGAATCTATTTTGTTATTGTTTCATCATCATCATGCTATCATGTCATTTCAAATCATGTTTATCTCAGCTTTAAAATAACAACTCGATACTATAAAAGAACTGACTCAGGAAACAATTTAGTAGAACTACTGCAAGATTGCAACACGCAAGGTAAATTATTTCTCATTTCTGTAAAGAGATTGATTAAGTAGGGAAACATTAGTGCTGAAATTCTAAGATTGCTACAGTAAAGAGTATTTTGAATTGTTTCTACTTTTGAAGAGATTGATTTTGTAAATTGTATCTTTTTTTAAGGTGATTGTTTGCGGATTATGGTAATAAAAACTGTGTAAGACTGCTACATGCTAATAGGCTAAATGTACATTGCATCTTTTTTTAAAAGAGTTCTATGGTAGTAAAAGCAAACATTGTGGCAAAATTGCAAAGTTAAAATCGAACTTTTTTCTAGTTTTAGAGATATTGTCAGGAAGAAAGAATTGTAGCAACCTCGTACCCAGGGTTCTTTGCGGCTTTTTTGATATTTGTATGTCGATGCTAAAAGGGTATCCCAACGAGTTAACGAGTTAAACCCTCCCTTTTTTTGACAATCTTTTTTTAGTTTGCCTCCCAGAGAACAATAGATATCTATCGAAACTTATTAGTTTGAATCGAGGACGGGACGGAATTTGCATGAACGACTTATCAAATTTTCATAAAACTTTCAAAACTGAAGGAATATACCTGAATCTTTACTTTGCCGATGTTTTTTTTAAAATCTAAAATGCGATGTAGACCAAACCTGTCAAGAATAGGTACAGTTACCTTACTTCAGTAAAGTTGCAAGATTGTCACGTTTTATTCGTATAGAGATCTGTAAAAAGTCTTAAAGATAGGAAAATTGTATTCAATGATAGCTAACAATCTTTCTAAAACCACGACGACAGAAACAAACATTGATCATTATCATGGCCTTACCTATGAATGTGGAAACATGAGGATTGGTGAAATTCACTCATGCTTGGGATCAGGTGCAGGCCCTTGAGTAAGCATCCCCTGCCTCCTGCAAGACACCTGCTCCTCTGCTTCGGAGGAAAAAGGTGAATTTTCCAGGGTAACATTACAGTAATGTAAAATCTATCTTTGCTGTCTTCTCTTTTCTGTTTACAGTCTTCTGTTTTCTGTTTACTGTCTTCTGTTTTCTGCTTTAGATTCATATACACTTTAAAATAAAATATGGAAGAATCTAAAGAAGAAGGATCCAATGTTCCCCTCTCTGTTGTGACAACTCAACCAACATTAACAAATACACCGAATCCCCCTGTCTCGTCAACTCCACCAGCTATTGGTGGCAAACTGAGCGAATACTTCATGGAGAAGATCAAAGCAGGTGAAAACTCTTCCGTTTTTTCACTGAATGAAACAGGATTGCATCACGATCCAGAAAAAATCCGATTTTTCACCAAAAAGAAGAAAATTTGTGGAATTCCATTTCCAACGGCCGAATCTTGTGATATCACATGTGAAACGTTGGAAGATCTTAAAAATCTGAAGGAAAATCTCTTAAGTAAACGGTTCATGCTTAAAGGTAAAATGTTCGTAGTCGAATCAGAACATATCAAAGGAATCCAAAATAGAATCAACCGAAGTGCTGTGTTTTCAATCGACCCAAAAAATCCACAAATATCCGAACAGTTGGTAAGAGCCTTTAAAAAAGCTGAAGAATTTGCAGAAAAAGGGTGGAAATATGATGTAAGAATAAATTTCAATGTTTCGGTGTTGAATTGGTTTAGAGACTTTGTAGTTGAGAACATTTCCAATCAAATAACTTTCAATGGTGGTGCATTTGCAACATTGTCAATAACAAATGGTTCCCATGAGATCAGCTGGTGTGGTGAATGCAGTTTGCCTCGCTTTTACTCAATGGCTTGTATTTGTGTTTTACCGTTTTGGGTACCATGTTGTTGTGTTGAGAAAACTTTTCGGAAATGTAGTTACCATTCACATCAAGAGATTATTAATTGTGACATTACTACTATCAAAAATTAGTTTTATTAGTCCATTTATCCACGCCGTCTGTCAAACTATGCAGCGTTAGGACTTTTTAAATAGTCCTGATATTCTAGTGTCGGAAATAATTCCGGAAGTTACTTTTGCTGCTATATGTTCTTCTCTGTTTTTGGCAAAAGTTTTTTCTGAAATCATTCTTTTAGTAAGCATGGACTATCTATCCTCTATTAACTTTGCGACGGGTGAGATTCACGTCTCAATTCAGTCTTCAGTTAGTTACTGTTGGTTATAGCCAGTGAGTCTGTTGTTGACTCTTTTCACGCTAACTTCCACATTTCATTCACTTCATATTTTTCATAACACAAGTAGGCCGCGGAAAAGAGAACTACTTTCTTCCCACATCAGATTATCAAAAGGCTTGAGATTAGAATCGAATCTACGTTAGTTACCGTTAGACACGCATGCGCAAGCCTATCTATACCAAGTTCCTTGCAACATTTATTTTACATCCGAAACGGTACTGAAAATAGATCCCCAGTACTTTGAACAAAATAACAATTGAAAATATGACAGACAAAAAGGGTTTTGATATAGTTTTGTGGAATTTGTATATATATGGAGAGTGACGGGGAAGAAGGGGAGTGAGTTAGTGAGGGAGAAAGAAGATGGCGGAAGGGTTGTTTTGAGAGAGAGAGAGAGAGAGCACGTGAGTTTTTATGATGAAATATATAACCGTTTTTACGTTACAAAGTTGAGTCATTCCTTGTGACAACCAAATTTCCCACAGTTTATTAAATATTTTTCTTATAGGAACTGATACGAGTGATAATTTTGTAATTTATTAAGATTATATTATATCATACAGAAATACGAATTTTAGCAACCAATCAAGCTTAAGTTTTTGTTAAGCAACCAATATCAAAACAAATTTTCTGTCGCTTTATATCCTTCACAAATTATCTTTAAACCTCTGCCATTATGAATGAGAATTTTGTTGCGAGAAAAGATATTTTTCAAGATATTTTAATACGTTATTGAAAAAACTTACAGCAAACAATTAGAATGTTTTTATGAAAGCTGATACATTTTTAGATAAGAAAAAATCTTCGGCAAATAACCACTGTTCGTTTGTAGCCTGCGTTTTCCAGGCTGTTCTTAAATATATCCGAATCGGCCGAATCGGGATTTACGGCAATATCGGGAAACACGGCACAAGGAAATCGAGTCATATGTTTTGTTGTGTTTTCTCCGTTACGTTGCGTTGCGTTGCGTTTTGTTTTGTTTTTTGAGTTTCTGTCGTGTAATAATAGACTGTTTACTAGTCTAGTTCGTTTGCCGCTAAAACGTATTATTAGCCGCAAGCAAATCTTGTGTATAGCATAATAAATTAATGGCAGGGACAGAAAAAAGAATGTTTTATTCCTTGGTAGGTTGGTCCTAGCATGTCACCGTCCGCTTAAAAAAATTAATTTGCTGATGTTTCGTGACTGAAAGTATGGGTCACCACAGATTCACAGACCTATAGGTCTTTTCGGTATAAAATGTAATTAACTAACTCTCAATTTCAAATAAGTGCAAACATAAAGAATACAGATTTTAAAACTGAAAAACTTATGCGAAGAAAAAGCTTACCGAACTAATTGAGAATAGGTAATTAGATTAATGACTATCTGATTAACAAATTATATGCTATTTAATTCATTGTTTCTGTTTACATTCAAATAAGACACTGTGCAAAGTGTGTGTTTACATATTTCTGTTTGGGAAATCATGTATTCGTGGGATTATACAACATCTGCAAGAATTGCCAGTGATTACCAGCACCAGGTTAAGATTCAGCCTCAAATAGCAGGTACTACTATCTTAAAGTAAAGCTTTGTGAACTGAAATTGAATCATGGTCATCATCACCGAAGTTGTTTTCTATCTTGTTCACTAATCAGTCAGATAAAAAGGAATTAGGATGTCTTGAGTGTTCCTCCAGGATATGAGATTATTCTATCCAACAAATAATCTTCTTTCTTTCTGAACGAGCTATAGATTGATCGGATTCTTTTCTCTCTATTTTAGTGGTTTACCAGATAAGGATTTTTGCAGAGCCGTTTTGGTTGCAAGTCATGATTTCGGTTTTGCCGACATTAAAACAAGCCAACATCCCTGTAGCTTCCTTTAAGCTGTGAAGTAGACCCTCAGCTTCTGCCATTGTATCGAATAGGTCTTAGTGTTTTTATACAATATCATGATGGCGTCTTATTAGGAATACCATATTTGTTGCATGTTTCCTTTTTGGATGGAATCGAACGCCTTAGAAAAATTAAAAAAAGCTGTTTATTGGATGTTATTATCGCGTACTCCTACAATGATTCGACGTACTGTTAGTATTCGACTGGTTATAGATCTGTTTTTTGAGAAAGCCATTTTTGGTTTTTCGGAGAAGATTTTGAATGCGATTACGTATAGCAGTTGTAGATTTTAGCAGCAATTCCAGTAGGAATTCTCAGGTAGTTCAGAGTGAAATATACACAAGCATTACCGAAATGCTATTGTGGAAAATGATATTATTGATTGACAAACATTGTGAACAGTTTCAAAGTTGATCGATTTTCGGTGGAATGTGAATTAAAGTGTATTTCTGTCATTCTTTTACGAATGTAACCATGACACATGTAGATCAGATACTGTCCTGATGAAAAATGCTGAATATCAAAACTGCTGAACAAAAGATTACAACATTAGACAATCATTAAACTATATTGATCGGATATAGTTTGACGTCATAGTATCTCTTTAATTGTTGACGAAACTGAATGAAAAAAATTATAATTCATGGAATTGACAAACCTCAACTGACTATATACATGTATGTGGATAAGAGAAAGAAAATATATTCTGTTATGTTACATATTTTTTTATCGTGAAAGGAAAGTTGTAGTATAGATTTGGATTGTTACATTCAAAGACTGCTACATTAAAAATAAATGTAAGCTGCATGCATCTTCTTTTGAAAAGATTGATTGCGAAGGAAATATTGTAGTGAGATTGAATAATAAGGAAGGTCAATTTTCTATTGTTTTCTGTTTTAGATTCATATTCACTTTAAAATATGGAAGAATCTAAAGAAGAAGGGTCAACTGTTATCCTCTCTGTTGTGACAACTCAACCAACATCAACATATATGGAAGAATCTAAAGAAGACGGATCCAATGTTCCCCACTCTGTTGTGACAACACAACCAAATACGACAATTTCACCAGCCAACGGTAACAAGTTGACGCAATACATAACGGAAAAAGCTAGAACCGGAGATAACGCTCTGTTATGTCCATTTCCAAAATCAGTAACTACAAATCCTACATCGCCACCAGCAATTGGTGGTAAGTTGAGTCAATATTTCATTGAAAAGATCAAAGCAGGTGAAAACACTTCCGTGTTTACATTGGACAAATCAGGATTGCACCACGATCCAGACAAAATCCGATTTTTCACCAAAAAAAAGAAAATTCGTGGCATACCATTCCCAACGGCCGAATCTTGTGATATCACTTGTGAAACGTTGGAAGATCTTAAAAATCTGAAGGAAAATCTCTTAAGCAAACGGTTCATGCTTAAAGGTAAAATGTTCGTAGTCGAATGCGAATTTTTTAAAGGGATACAAGATAGAATCAACCGAAGTGCTGTGTTTTCAATCGACCCAAAGAATCCACAAATATCTGAACAGTTGATGAGAGCATTTGAAAAAGCTGAAGAATTTGCAGAAAAAGGGTGGAAATATGATGTACGAATAAACTTCAACATTTCTGTACTAAATTGGTTTAGGGACTATGTTTATGAGAACATCGCTAATCAGATAACTGGTCATGGTGGTGCTTTTGCAACATTATCAATAACAAATGGTTCCCATGAGATCAACTGGTGCGGTGAATGCAGTTTGCCTCGCTTTTACTCGATGGGTTGTATTTGTGTTTTACCGTTTTGGGTACCATGTTGTTGTGTTGAGAAGACTTTCCGTAAATGCACTTATCATACACACAATGAGGTCATCGATTGTAACATCTCTACTATCAATAATTAGTTTAAAACAAAAGACGCAAAATATGCGACCTAATATTCCCCTACAACTCGCAAGACATAAGGTCAAATTATTTAATTCAGATTATAGCCGAAAATATCATTATCTTTTGTCTACTAGAAATAGAAAATATGAAAACAAACCGAGGAAAATAAAGTTATTTTTTAGGAAACGCTTCGAAAGTACTCCGTGCAAATTATAGAATGGAAGTCTTGAAAATACTTAGGGATAAAATTGAGAGGGAAAGACAAAATGCATAGAGTTAAATTATCATAAGGAAAATGTTTTCACAGACATTTTGCTCTAGAAATTACTGTTATGGTTGCCTGGTATGTACTAAATTCATCAAATGCCCTGTTTTTAAAAATATTTTTCAAAAGTTGTGAGCGATGTGTTATGGATACTTTAAATTTTTACTTTCAGTCTGCAACCGGTTTCATTCGTAATTTACAGACCAAAGCACAAAATCTGCAATAACTAAAAATCTAATGATTGTATCATATCAACTTGAAACTTAATGACAGAGACATGAGCTCAGAATTTTCAAATAAAAAACTTCATTTTAGAGACTGGGATTCAACAAAATTTGTTTCTGGTCAGCAAAATAAACGTTTCACATGTGATTTTTTCTGAGTAGGCGTCTTTTGTTATTATTCAACACTGATCAAATTTCTAAGTAATAGAAAAATACTAAATCTTTTGTGAAAGCCAATAAAATTGAGTGAATCCCAGTGTCGCAGCGACAAAGTTTTACCAAAGGCAAGAGAGTATGTATGTGATTATACAAGTAAGTGTACTACAACACGGATCACTTTACAACCGGATAAACGGATAAACTAATCAGCGGTTACCGGTTCCATTGTGAAATGTCACGTGGTTCTGCTGATCCGTCAATCCGGTAATCCGTTAATCTGCATTTTGGATTTTGTGAGATCTCGAAAACTAACGCTCGCGTATTTTACGGAACAATAAACACTGATACCATTGAAAAACGCGGTATCTAAATTCTGTTCTGCAAAGTCACCCCCCATTTCTGGAGGAGGAGAAGGAGAAAAGAAAGCTTGTTTCAACATATATTCGCCCTACGGGGAATATATAATAAGTTTTGCTATTGATATTCCAAATTGAGTTTTTTAAGGATTTTAAAGTTTTATATTATACAATACACAAGCACGTATTACACAACCCCCCCCCACTTTTCTGCCAAGTAAAAAAAATAAAAAATTATTAGAAATTGCAATTATTTCGTACACTACCGTATTATTTATCTGTGATAGCTTTGAAAGTATCTGCGTGTTTATAATTATTTACTTCATTATACTTTATTCATTTGAGATTGATATAAGAGGGATTCTTCGTATAATTTTGCTTTTTATATACAATTTATTTATTTATTTATTTGGACATATTTACCCAGGATAGCCTCTTCAGTTCTAGTGAACTGCTATCAATGAGGGTCCTGCCTTCCTTGCGAAACACCTACAAAGGAGCCTTATGGAATTAGCAGTGATCAACAATTTTCACTACCGAAAGCCTTGCGGTGGGTTTTAACCTCGGACCTTTCGATCCAAAGCTCAGCGCCTTAACCACTCGGCCACGGATCCAAATACAGCGGACTGGATTTTTATACTGGTATTGTAGGTGCTATTCTGATGGACATGTCTAATGCCTTTGATCTCATGATACCTCATGATCTTTTACTTGCCAAAATGGCAGCTTATGGTTTCGGGAAGAGATCACTCAAACTATTTCACAACTATTTGAGTGATCGCAAACATCGTGTACGCATTGGTTCATCTCTAAGTCAACTACTTGCCGACGATAACATGTGTGCGGGTATGATGTTCCATATGTTGTTCTAAGCTTTGAAAAGGAACTACAGATAGTCATCGGTTGGTTTTCTACAGTTTTTCTTACTTGGGACCAAAAATGACAGTATCAGCGTAAATCTAGGTCACAACATGATTAAATGCTCCAATGAGGTAAAACTCCTTGGAGTTAAGTTAGATCGTCAGTTGAATTTCTATCCCCTTGTCTTAGATATTTGCAAAAAGGCTTCTGCAAAAACTAAGGCTCTAATGAGGATACGAAATTACCTGACTCAAAAACAGGCATATCATTTATTTAATGCCTACATCATGCCTTCTTTTAGTTACTGCCCTTGTATGGATTTTTTGTAGCCAACAGGCACATAATCTCATTAATGTTATCCATCACAAAGCCTTGTGTGCAAGATTTAATTAATCAAGTTCAGCCTTGAAGAGTTGCTTTTGAAATTTAACTTGCCCTTTATCCATACCAAAAATCTTCAATTGCGTAACTGAAATTTTTAAATCTTTAAACCACTTGAGTCCTGAACTTATGTGGAACACCTTTACCACAAGGTCAAGTTTATATAACTTAAGACATGGGTCATCTCTCATTGTGCCTCTGGCACGCTCTACCCGCGTTTTAAATTATTTTAATTTTCGCACAGCACTTGCCTGGAATCATTATACTACATTAGAAAAAAGAGATTTCCTGTCAAAGTTTTTAAATGGCCTTAAAAAGCACACAATTTATTGTAAGTGCCTCCATTGTATTTAGTTTTTAATATTTTTAGCCATTTTTAATTATATTATATTGGATTAAATTAGTTCTTGTAACTAGGGTCAACCAACTTAAAAGAAAGAATAAATAAATAAAATACCTAGAAACTATTCGAGTGCAAATTTTTTCCCCGATAGGTAAAAACAATTTTGTAGGTTTCCTAGTACCTCCTCACGCGCTGCATGCCAGATACTCTAGAACCACCCCTGAATATGATAATTGACCAAACCCGCCACGGTTGTTTTCGCGCTGAGTGAAATCGTTTAAAAAACCGAAGCGTAGTTGGTATAATTTGTATTATATTACTGGCTACTCAAGTAAAAGTTCAAAGAATTTATAATAGTAACTAAATATAAGTATCTTAGATTTAGATTCCTAGAATTGCTTCTGAGACCCTCTAATGGTAAAAATTTCCCTTTCCTTTTTTCCACTACCTTCATTTTTTGTGCCCCCCCCACTCACTTTCAAATTGGTTTCATCGGGCCTGTTGTTATAGGTTCTTGATGAGATATGGCCAAAAATCTGGTTCTGGTCAATAATTTTTTTCTTTAAAGATTCGGACCTAATTCGTTAGAAACACTTTCCGCAAAAGTTCAGGTAGCCCTATTATTATTTGAAAACCTGTCTGCAAAACTTTGCAAAAATATTGGAAGTGGTTGGGAAATAATTATTAAGAGACCTAATGATACAGTTTTTTTCATTTCTTATTAAGTTTGCCTTCATCTGTGGCGTATGACAAAAAGTTAATTGTTCCATCTCTTTATAAATTGAAATTTCTTATTTACATCATGATTATTTGCAGTATAATAAGAAAAATCCAAAGGTAATTGTGAGAAATTAATTTTGGGATTCACACGATTCATTACAAACACATTTTTTTAGCTACAAGTTACGTAGATTAAAGAGTCTTTCTTGTTTATAGTGGTGACTGGTAATGTCATGAACTTTAGGGGAAAACACAGAGCCATTCAGGGCAAAAGTTTGTTTAGCTTCCTTCGTCTGTTTAACCCTTACCTGATATCAGCATTTTTTTAAACTGAAAATGAGCTTCAAAGAGCTGTATCTTACGATTAGAAAAACATTTTTCTTTTCTGTTTTGATTTATGAATAGCCAAAGGAAAAAGCTTTCATAAATAACTACTTAGATTTTTATGAAAATCTAGTCCTGAGCCTCTACATTGCGCCAAAAATGTCAAAATTATGTTTCTTTGTTTTGGCGTTTTCGTTTTTTATGACGTCATTATAAAATAAAATGTCATCAGCAGATTTCTTTTATAATAGTTAGTATGTGGTGAAAGTTTGAAGTCAATACCTATTACCAATAAAAAGTTATTGACATTTATATTTTGGTGCCATTTGTACTAAACATTTTGCTAATTTTTGAAAAATTAATTTTTTTAAACGTCACAAATTTCGGACCGTCTGCCCAGAAAATTTGGACCATCATAGTGCAATGTTTTCTTGTTTTAATGCCTTTTGATCTTATCAAAGCCGTTTGGCTACCATTTTGAATATGACACAAAGACGGATATATTGCCTCCATTATTAAAAGGAACAAACTTCAATATTTAAACAAATTTGTCGATCACCCCTGACTAGAAAAAAAGGATCACAAAATGAAATGAAATAAATAAAGCGATTGGTTTATCCCAATTAATTAGATTACACTATATTTGAACTTATAACTTTGGATCACGATTTCATGCTAAATGTTAGTTATGTTACAATTAATGATCTCTTGGTGTGTATGATAAGTGCATTTACGAAAATTTTTCTCAACACAACAACATGGTACCCAAAACGGTAAAACACAAATACAAGCTATCGAGTAAAAGCGAGGCAAACTACATTCACCACACCAGCTAATCCCATGGGACCCATTTGTTATTGACAATGTTGCAAAGGCCATCGCTCCAGGTGTGATTTGATTCGTCATGTTCTCAACTACAAAGTCTCTGAACCAATTCAACACTGAAACATTGAAATTTATTCGTACATCATATTTCCACCCTTTTTCTGCAAATTCTTCAGCTTTTTCAAAGGCTCTTACCAACTGTTCAGATATTTGTGGATTTTTTGGGTCGATTGAAAACACAGCGCTTCGGTTGATTCTTTCTTGGATTCCTTTGATACATTCTGATTCAACTACGAACATTTTACCTTTAAACATGAACCGTTTGCTTAAGAGATTTTCCTTCAGATTTTTAAGATCTTCCAACGTTTCACGATATCACAAGATTCGGCCATTGGAAATGGAATTCCACAAATTTTCTTCTTTTTGTTGAAAAATCGGATTTTGTCTGGATCGTGGTGCAATCCTGTTTCATTCAGAGAAAACACGGTGGAGTTCTCACCTGCTTTGATCTTCTCAATGAAGTATCGACTCATTTGTCCAAAGATGGCAGCTGAAGCTGTTGTTGTCACGGGAACAGTTGTGTTCCCACCCATTTGTTTCGGTTGAGTAGTTATTACAGGAAGAAGAACTGTATCAACATCATGGTCATCTCTCATTGTTATTTTCCCTTTGTAATTTTCCTAAAGACCTTTGGAACAGAAAATATATATTTATACAATATGGACATGTCAAAACTTGGGCGTATAAAATTGTCTTACAATTGAGGTTGAAGTGATATAAATATCATTATCATTTATATCGCCAACATTACACGCCCAATAACGCCCATTCTGTGGTCGTAAATGAGAACTTGTGGGCATATAAATTTCAATAACGGCCCGATCAGAAAATAAATTTCTGGGCTTAAGAAAATCAGCCGTAAATAAATTTACTGCCCGATTTTTTAAAAATGAAGCATAACGCAGGAGTGTGTTTTCTATTGCAATTAAGTTCATTACGTCCGTCAACACTCTCCTACAAAGTGGGTTTTGTGACGAAATAGACCTTATCGGAGTTTCAGTTATCGTGATGCATTCTGGTATCGTATGGCCCTTTCTGAATAGTTATTCCCA
>JAYRBV010015535.1:0-12660 GCA_036023255.1 Mitrocomella polydiademata
ATGATATAATACTTAAACTTTGTCAAAATATTGCTAATATAATTCTAAGTAATCTCAAAAAATTTCAGATCAATATCTTTTTGCGTTCAAAAGATATTTTGAAAAAACCGGTGGGGGGGGCGGAATCCGCCCCCCCTCTGCCCCTAATAGGGTTAAGGTAATCTTTTTAAAATCGCGTTATATCAATCAAATCCAATGTTTATTTATTTCTTGTAAAAATTGTATCATAAAAATCAACATAAATTTGCGTAGAAAAACAAAATTTTTTAAACAGGAATCAAAGCTAACATTTTGTTGTATTTAACCAGCTCAGGTCTTTTAGCTTGACCTTCTACATAAAATTAAACGACACATTAATCATGACTAAGCATCTTCTGTCAGCTTTTTATAGGTCAAGGCAAATCGTTAGTCTTCAAAGACAAAAGAAAAAACGCAGTGAAAATCATGACCATGGAGATGCCACTGTAGGGGTTTTCTCGATATCAGTGTGTACTGTACAGAGTGTTGTACAATCATTTATACCCAACGAACAAACGATCAAATTCTTCTCACGCAATGGCATCAAACAATAACAGTTTCATGCCACAAATGGGTTTAGGCATACCACATTAGACTGAATGATGATACGTGTAACACGTGTAGATTTTGGGGGTTTCCTCTTAAAAATAACAAACTAAGAGGTCAGGAGTTTTTTGCACAGTGTAATGTAGAAAGAAAGAAACAGTTTCGTTTGAGATAGGTAATGGTTTTTATTGAGGATTGATTCAACGTAAAATTTCTTTTCAATGATAAATACACTCAAAAAGAACCGAATAGATAATTTACTAATGGAAATACACATACAGGACAATAGAATTTTCAAGCTTTACTGAAAGAAATTTCTTGTAGAATAAGACATATCTATGAGAGAATCGAAACACTCTAGCATTCATGTAAAAACACAGATCTCACATAAACGTATGAAAGTAAACATAATTGTTTTGAATCTATTTTTTCCATTAGTATATTATTTCTATTCAGCTGGTAATAAAATTGGGAATACAAAAACGGTCCTATAAAGAACAGGGATGTAAGTGCAAGTCCTATGACATGAAGTGTTTGGAAAGAATATTGTACATGTGAAAAACTTCAATGTCAGGTTTATTTAAATTTGCATGGAAAAATAAACAATATTCACAAAAGCGATGTGTATGCAAATAAATTCAAAAAGAAAAATAACCTGTTTGTGTATTGTAGAAATACTCTCTGAGAGAGGCTGTTCAAGACTTGATTCAGATTAAAGACAATATATACAAGAAAAATAAACCTAATAAATTACTGTTTTAGAAACAAGAATCAACAATTTTCTTTAAAAAATTTCTCATTTTGTATCTACAATTAATTTAGTTTTCTGTACAGGTTAAAAAAATGCAATTTCAAAGAAAACGTTAACATACCATATGAAATTATGATTCTTATTTCATATCAAATATTCACAATTTTTGCCTAAAAAACTTGACGGCATGGCTTCTATTCCGTATAAAGGAATCAAAAATATATAATGTACACTCAAGCGTAACTACCAAAGTATACTATATGAACAATGAGCAAAGTGCTGTTATACACCAACTCTTTTCAATATGGAGTGAAAGGTGATTACAGCACTGAGCCTGCTTAAGCAAGATTCCCATTCAAAATTAAATAGTTATTAACACACTGAGAAATAAAATGTCCCAACAATTCTCAAAAAAGGGGGAAATTCATACAATTTATATAAACTCTCTAAAGACTTCTCTGATTGCTTACAAAAACAAGATAAGTTAAGTTTCTATCTTACAAAAATGTACATGTGTGATTGTGTTCTATTAGCCCATTTGATTTGACTATACAGAACTCATATCAACTTTCTGCTCAATTTTTTTATTTAATTTTAACTCCTATATAACTTTAAAAAATAAAAAAAGTAGGGTGGAAATCTACAAAAAATTCTTATTCAAATATCCCAGGAGGGTTTTATGATATCACAATAGAGGGGGGCCTCATTGATTGTTAGAATGAGGCCACATAATTCTCAGCACCTGTAGATCTTTTTTCATAAAGTATTCAATAAGTTTTATTAATTAAAAATTCATGACTATTCATGTGCCTCAAGTTGAAATAGCTCATCAGGGTATGTATCCTGTTATTTTCTTAAATATTTACACTAGCTGTTTTATAGAAGCATACACAGTATTGGCATTAAGCAAGAAAAATAATTAAAGGATAATTTACTTGAGTTCGGGCAATATGTGATAAATTATAAGTTAGGTAATTAATAAATAATATAATCAACTATGCAAATAAAACTAACATAAAATCCATTTTAGCAATCAACATCAACAAGACATTCCAAAAACGTACCAAACAGAAGGGTAATAAACCATTTGCATTTGTCATTCATTATTTACAGGAATTAATATGAAGGTTTGTGTCCACAAAAAACGTAACAAAAATTACACCAGAATATTTGGTTTCTGGTACAGTTACTTTGCTCTTGTTTCAACAAGACCTTATATATAAATAGATTCTGTAACCTTTAAGTAAAATTCTCTCTACCTATACAATTTTTTTAAAACAATTGTATCAAAAATATATTTAATTGACTATAATACACTATTTAAACTCCCTATACTTGAAGATGTAGAGAGACTGTCATCAATACTTTCATATCCAGTTTCATCATCATTCTCAACATCAATTTCTTCTTCACACAGTGAAGAACCAATAGAGGAAATGGAGGATTCTGATTTATATATTATTGCATTGGGGTCTGTATTATTCAGTAGCCCAGCGAGCCTTTTTCGAAGTTTTTGTTGCTCTAAACTTAGTTGTCTTTTCATACTTTGAGAGTCACGATCATGGTTTTCTAGAACCTAAATAAAATAAAATTTATTCTCTTATTATAAGAGTGAAATTTTACTCCAATTAAATAAGAGAAAACTCTGATAAAGATAATAATCAGGGATAGGTTTTCAAATTTCTTTCATTAAGTATCTCTGAGCAACTTATTACCCACGTGTCACAACAACTGAGAACAATAAAACATTAGACTGGGGTTTCCTCTGATGCGCTCAGATAAGATAAATATTTTTAACAATAAAATTTATTCAAGCGAATCTCGAATGTGATTGGTTCAAAACGTAAACAAAACTTTCTCGACTGGCCTTCTGATCAAAAAACATAAAAAAGTGGGAAACATGTGCATGTTTTTGAAACACCTGGCTAAAATATCCCACTCTTGCCCATGGAACCACAAGAAACACAGATAAATATCTATACAGTACTATAACCCTAGAAAACGAAAAAAACAAACAACAACAAAACATATAGCAGAGAAATATGCTGATGTATAAAATCATGACCTAAATTTATTTACCTTTATATATTGTTTGGCACTTTGAAGTAAACTGAGAGTGGTAACTTTTGAGCTATCAGCTGATGTAGGCACAAGATCTCTTAATGATATTAAACAATCTCTAAGATGTGCTCTCCTAAAGCAATACAGAAGAACAGTTTTAATAAAATGTAAAATACTATCGAATTCGACTATCCAAAAAATACAGTACCCGAAATCTCGTTTCTAGCTAGCAATATAGAAATCTTTCTTACCTATTTTTTTCAAGTTGATTATGTGTTGCCCTGAATGATAAGAAAGTAGATAATTTAGACCAATTTCATTCTAAATTTCTTGTTATACTATGTGTAAACAAAGCGATATTTTTTTATTTCCAACTATAAAAAACGGACCGAAGTGGAAAAAAAACAAACATCTAGTTACCTATAGGACTGTGACCTTTTTGCGTATTTTCGGTTATTATCTTTTCGGATTCCCAATGGATATAGTTTCATACGACTGTCTACAAACATAAAAAAAGATTCGTTTATTTATTATCATTTATTATTGAAGCTCACCCTCTCCTGTAAATTCCCTTGACATTTTTACTGAAACTAACGTGAAAAATCATTCTAAATACGAACCTTTGCTCTCTCTCTGTTCAACAATCTTGGCGGCTTCTAATAAACATTCCAAACTCATCTTGATTCTATATCTAAAATTTATGTATATAATGTTTATGTGCCTTCAGTTTTTTTTTCTCTCCTCACGTTAACTCAATCGGTCTCTGAAAAAAAAATAAATTCTGTTACTGCTGAAACTCCAAAACAAAAGTCACGTGAACCTGTCGTCATCAAAAATAGCGGCCTCTGATTGGTCGAGAAAACAGTAGGCGAAACTTGAGCCAATCAAAATAGATTTCTCTGAAAAACTACATTTGCTCACATGGGCGCCAGTTTTAACACGTGGGCACTGCCGCATTTGATGCGTTTTTGGCCCTTTTTCCCCCATTCTTACCGGCAAAGTGGACATAAAAAAGATGCGAGGATATTTTTCGTAGTTTGCCAAGACTTTTTGGATCAAGCCTTAAATGAAATATTGTTCAAACTTTCTTCTACAGAAATAAAATTGGAGGTTTCCCTGACAACACACCTGTACAATAGCTTTACTGTGATGTTGTCTGAGTTTGTCGTGTAAGATATTCGGCATTGTCAGATACGTACGAACTTTGTTCGAGTCAAGTTTGCTTGCACTAGGCTGTGCAAAAAGAATACAATGGAGACAGTGTAAAGTTTTATTGAATAAAAGAAGCTAGATTCGTAAAAAAAACAGAATATATTTAATTTTTATAAATCAGAAAGAATTAAACCTTAGAATCACCGAAAGAGGGCGGAGGACAGCGGTCCGTGTTTAGTAGGGCCGAGTTTTGACCCTTTTTTTCTCTCGCCGAAATTAAAAAGAATCTATGATGAATAGACTGATTGATCATTTATTAAAAGCATCTATTGAAGTAAAATACGACTCTGGTTTTATGAATATAACAGATTTTTCACGTGGTTATGCTTAATCATGCGCGTTGTTTTGCCTGCCGAATTGGGCATAGCTCTCTTGCTTTTTATTCAACATACAGTTAAACTTCGTTATAATCTTCAATCTAAATACCATAACTGAAAAAAAACATCTCTTTAGAGACAAAGCGGAACCACACATGGCATCAAAAAATGCGCCATGAATTTTGACAGGGTAATGAAGTAAAGGCAATTTATTACGTGTGACGTCACTTTGGGTTGACCACGAAACTTCACAACGGACTTCCGGGAAACTCTTAAAAAATGATCAAATTCACTGACCAAACGTTTACACCAGTGTGCGGAAGAAAAAAAAAAGACATTTGTGGTGCTCGCATGGCCATATGTAATGCACTTGAACAAATTTTCGTAGTTTTTAAATTAATAACGAAGCAATTGACCTTTCAGATCAGACATCGTTTGAGATATTACGCAACCTTCTAGTAATCTCTTAAAACATTGAATAACGATTGAGTTCTTATACACTTTGCACTATATACCATGTCAATATATCTACATCAAGATGCTTAAAAGGCAAACGACTACAAAGCCGGGCAAGTCATATTGCTTTGTAATTAACAATAATGACATCATGAGAAAATCAAATAGCAATACAAGAGTCCACTTGAGGAATATATGATTAGTAGACAATTTTCATACAGGGACATCAATCATCCTGCATCGACACATCTGAACGCGTCCCGAAAATGAAAGTAACACGCAGATAAGAATCGTGTTTGTAAGGGCTAAAACTGAAAGCATTCTCGCATGATTGTCCCAAGGTTGGATACCAAACCTTTTTTTTTTACACAATTATGCTTGAGTAAGGCAATCGAAAGAGATCAGATGAATCAGTACAAATTATGTATAATTTTCTTCTACGCTAGGGAGGTGTTATCACAACACAAAGCAAAACCCCCATATGTAATGGGAAAACCGCCCACAAACCTATATCCAGACGTCATTAATAAGAAAAAACTTTTATACAAATATGGTAGCTTAAGGTTGATTAACAGCACAAGCGTTAGTAAACATTATTTTATTTTTTCCTAAAGCGGTTAGGAACGAATGATTCGACACAAGATTAATAACATACACTAAACTAGTAATAAAAGACACAAACGAGAGAGCATTTAGTGTGGAGATATAGCAATATTTAACAAGGCAGGCCGGCCCGATATTGCGCTTTCATCAATATAAAGCATTTTCTCACTGTAGAGGGAATTCTCAACTTAATATTTCATCATAGTTTCGCACTGTGCATTTGCTATGCGAATAAGATTGGGGAAGGCGTTTATACATTACAAATGGGACAAAAGTAGCTGAAAAAGGCTGAATGAAGTAATATCTGTCGCTAAGCCATATTTTGAAACTCTTTTGTAGTTATGGAAACCATTAAGTAAATGTTACCCAAATAGGAATTTTACTTCAATTTGTAATGAAGATAAACAGATTGTTTTGGCGAGATTAAAAAGTGTGTCAAAAGAGAAAATATAACTTTTACGACATCTCTGAAAAAGAAACTAAGTAAAGGGGTCCGCTTTCAATCGAAACAGAAGCCTACGCGCTCTGACAAGAGAAGAGTGGGGCTAAACGCTTTTAACCAGCGTTGTGTCTCCATCGCGAAAAAGGAATGTCGATAAGAAAAGTCGATTAACCGAACACAACAAAGTACATTATGAGAACAAAACCAGCGGAAACTAAGTACAAGATAAAAACAAAGGTAACAAATAAACATAAACAATAATCCCTTTTTGATCAAATAAATAACATATGGCTTTCAAAAGCTCTATTCTAACGGTATCTATCACACAACAGCTTTTTTTCGGATACTATCTTTTTGTTATGTTTTGTTCTGCAACGTGTAGTGTGTGTCGGCGAAACACTCTTATCATTCACCTAAATAGCGCCATATGTACATAAACCTCTTTAAAGAAAGCGGCCGGAACGTCTTCTGAATGTTCAACAAACGCCAAATTATAGGATTATGACCCAGAGACGCCATGTGGATACACATTCAAATTTTTCATTCAGGATTTTGACCCACGTGGAGTGTTGTAGTAAAATGGCCAACTCACATGGCCATCCAAAAATCAAAATTTAATTAAATTCCCTGATAAAAAAGAAAAACGTAATACTGTAATCATCTTATATTTTTATAAACATACTCAGAGTCCTGGCAAATCCCACTGACCAAAAGGGTGTGATGGATTAGACTTCAAAACAGAGTATGTTTACATTTTTGATCGGTGAATGATTAACAACGGAGGAATGTCAAAATAGGAAATTGTGCCAATACAAAATCCATTATCCATCACCTCGTTATACTATAGCCAATAAAGTACGGAATTGAACAAACGCATGGATAGCCGAACACACAGACTCATGCTGCACGCACGCTTCATAGACGTGCAAAGAAAGCTTTCTCTGGCGATATTGAAAATTTGCCAAAACTCTGAGTATATGATGTTAAAAATATTATTCGTGTATATTTACACGAAAACAACTGCTTAGAAATGGGTGTTTCAAATTTTTACTTTTTACCAAGTGGGAGGGAGAATGCATGTTTTTAGTTTAATGTTAATGAGGCTAATAAGGAAAATGGCAATATAAATGTCCGTCTATACACAACCATCTCCACCATTTTTTAGATCAATGCGACATTTGCACAAAACATATCTGAGCTCTTTGCACATGCATTCAGATCTTAATAAAAAGACAAATACGAAAAGCCGTGTTATGAAAAGGGAAAACCATTTCCATTAACAAAACACAAATAAACAGTCTTGTGTCAACAAAGAAATCCCCCCTGTAAGAAGCCCTACCGTTTTCACGAGGGGATCAACATTAACAATAGAGAAATAGAGCAAATACATTTCTTTCCGGAGTACTGTTGAAATATGACTTTGGAATAGATCCCTTTTTATCTGCCCGATCGACCCTGTAAGTGGATTACCATGGCAACGGATGGACTACTGGCAGATTTATAATAAGAGCTTCTGCTAATAAGATTTATTGAAGGGGAAGGGGAGATAACGATTGATGTAAAAAAATTTAAATAAACAAGGTGCACCTGCCTATAAAAAGTACTGATCATGGAAAAATAAAGTCTGGTTTTCTACCTACCAAAGGATACATTTCATATCAGTTCTCATTTAAACATGTCGAATGATAAAGAAAATTGAGAGAAACGGGTTTAAAAGATCAAACGAAGTGACTAATAGACAAAAAAATGATGAAGTGAAAAGAAAGGAAGGAAAAAAGGGGCATATAATAGAAACTATTTTGAAAGTTCACCTTTTTAAGATTTGCTCTCTGTGTGAGTTTTTCTCTTAAACAACTGGGAGAAACCCTTGTGACCCACGTGAGAAAAAAACCTCAACGTGCGTGTTCGTTTCAAATGTACAAATATTCTGTGTATGGGAAATATGTCTATTATAAACTACTTGTTAGACGAGTTAAATTAATCAGGATTCAGTCTTTGATACTACAGATAAACAAATGAGTGATATTGGTTTCTGATAATCTCCAAAAATGGCTGTTTGGATAGAGGTTCTTTACTAGTAAAAAAACAGAGAGAGAGATGATAATATGTACTTCGCAAAGAAAAACAGGAGTATAATCTATATTTGTATATTGTCAACCTGACATACAAAGTGAACAGTTTATTTGGTTGGTTGGAATGTAAAGCTATTGGGCTCAACAGCATGTCAAAATATTATCAATGTCAAGGAGTTTACAGACCCCCTATCCCTTTTCTTTAAGGCTATACATCAATCGAAAGAAAAGAATAAGAATGACTATTATCGAAAACCATGCAAAAAACATACGGTATTTTTTTCGGAACGTTAGATGGATGTTCAATCATAGAAGCATGAAGTTAAGTGTCATGTCTATACGAACAAACACATCAATTTACCCTCTTCTCAATGACATTTGCCAAAAAAAACCTCACGAAATAATCTTTCACATGCAAGTCATATGATTTTTATGTTCATCATGAATAGACACAGAACAACGAGGGAGGGAAATAACCCGAAATTAAAACAGATTCATATCATATTTCTGTCTAGAAAAGCCACTTTCGTTTCTAACTCCAGTTATAACATGAAATATAACACTTTTGATTTCATTCAGCAGTATAGCGCGTACTGCTAGCGTTGTCGTACCATTGTCTCAAAAGTTTTAGGAAGAAAGCTAACTTTCGATTTCTACTGATCGTTACTCGTTACTCGTTAAGAGTTTTCGTAGGAAGAAAGCTAATAATAAAGCGAATCATCAAGGAAACAGCTGATTCGTGTACAGCAATGTTTTCATTTCTGCTCTCTAACGTTCACTTAAAGGTATTTATTACTCAGACGGAAATATAGTGGTTGCCTCATATCACTTCCTCAATGTGTCGCTACTACAATAAAAGTTACACCATAGTATGACTAAATACGGTGAATTGACAACTATAATTACGGTCAGTTATTTTCGAGGAAACTAAACACATTTGACACATGTTAAGTTTCTTTTCGGATGGTTTCCTCGGCAATTCGGAAGGCCTCACAAACCTTTCGTGATTAACGAACAATCTAATATAAGAATGACAGGCATGATTCAAACACGTTCCCACAAGACGGGGAGGACAATTTTGTGCTAAAAGATGACAATTATTATATTAGCATTCATAAAATTAGAAAGAATTATGCTTTATTTAAATCAATTAATTGTTGTTCTCTCCCATTTTGCATGCAAATTTTCATCAAATTTGAAAGTGAAAGGGGTTTGCCCGCAAGAAAGACTGTAGATGGGATACCCGTCTCTCTTTCTTTTAACTTCTCGGAATAACTCGAAGTGGTTTCTCCTTGATTATTTGAGAGGAGTGTATTGCATGGATACCCAGGCTATAAAGACTGCAGAAAAAGACTGTACACGTCAACAACAACAAATACAGTAAAAGGGTAAAGATCGACTAGAACTTGTCTTTACTTCTTAAATAAATTTGTGAAGAACAGAAAAGCGAGCTTCCTCGATACCCCAAGAGCAACTTAACCAGTCTATGTGAAAAGAGTAGTGAGTATGCGGCACGTTGATATGTCGGTTCTTACGCACGACTATAAAAATCAGATGACATTTAATTAGCTGAACATTTTTTTTCACATAAACACAAGAGCTTTATTGACATGTCAGAGGAAACCCCTCGTCGTATACAATTTTGGCCACTATACGAATTAAAAACATGTAACGGTAGTTTGAGTTCAGGATAGAGAGCTATTAGCTGTCATTATGGCAAAAAAACCACGAAAGCTGTTCATACAAAATAAGCTGTAATTATCGAATAAAGGATGCAAAGGCCAGAGTGTATTTTGAATTTCATAAGCCTCAGAATTAAGAAAGGGCTTGAGTCAGTGATCAGGAGTGAAGTTATTTTACGTATGAACCACCGAGCTTCAACAATGTATATGTAAAGTAAAAAAACCCTCACTAAAAAGATGCAATTATTGTGAACCTCTATACAGAAATAATCAGGATACATTAAGGCCTCCTTTTCCACGGTTTTTTCATTAGTAACGAAATAGAAGGCAACAGAGATATCCAACTAGGTAGGATCGAGATTAACACAGTAGAGGAACCCATAGAAAGTATTAAAAACATGGGGCTTTTTATTTTGAATAACCCCATTGCTAACACTACATGACATTTTGATTGATTCTTCTTCTTTAAGAAGGACTAACCGAACCGAAAAAGGAAGACAGATAAAAAACAAACAGCCAAAGTTGGAATGACAAAAGCGCTCGCATTTGAATATAACGGCATCTATCTAATCTAGAGATTGACAGGTCGGCTAGAATAGATAGCTTGCGTTTTATGCCATGTGGAAATGAAGAGAGGAAAAGATTGTTATGAAAGTCATGAGACGTAACCGATCTTATTTTCATAGCCACAGCTATATCGGTTGGGGAGGGGAAAAACAACACTGTACGAGTTTATAAATTAAATATGCAGCTGGAAAAAGGTTACAGTTGGATAGAGAGTAAGTACAGCGAGGAAAAAAACATTGAAACCTAAATTTCTCTAGAAAATAAATTAAACCCCATACGATAACAACAGCCAGTGCGAGTGTGTTTTTACCCCAACTGCAACAAGAATAGAAGGGGGAACACACACCCCTTTTACATATTTGTTGTGAGAGAGATTGAGTGATGATGATGATTGACAAGTTGGGGGTGGACACGGTGTGTCATGTGAACTTAAACAATCATGAATGACGTGAATGAAAGATTGTCATCACAAATAAGTAGTATGTATGCATTCACAGAGAAACATCTCAGGAGATCTTCTGCAAAAACACAACAACAATGCAATGCAATGGCCTCCCTTACAAAATAATAATGGAATAAAAAATTCACATAATTTGAGCAAATAAGAATCGTTTAAGAAAAGCGATTAATGTGAAACGGCTTATCATTTGCGTTTTGAAGTTGTCCAAAAGCACTTGGCGGCAATTAAACCTTCAAAGGCAGAGTTTTAGATGTTTGAGGAGCAAACATTACATAACAAGTCATTTTGTTTTTCAATGTTCAACAAAACCAACCATGTTGTATGTACATAACAACGATTGTATGGTGTTAAATATTTTTGGCCAACATGCTAGTGCAATATGTTTAGAAATGAACACAAATTTCAATAGATGCAAAGAAAGAAAAACCACCATGACGTCAACCGCCTTAGTGTCACCATTCTTAAAAACCTTTTTTTTCCATTCTTCAAATTTTTTATCAGATTTAATACTGTAAAACCTAATTGGGCCTAAGATATATCGCACTTCATAAATACCAAAATTATTCGATAAATCTCCTCCTAGCTTATTTCAGGCGCCCATCTGCAATAAGCGTAATATGTCGTCTACATGGCCATAATCTTTTTTAGCCAAATGACAAATAAACACGTTTTCTATAGTATTATAGTCAAGGTTTTTTCGATATTAAATGAGATTCAATTTATAAAATTCGTAATTTATAGATCCGTGTGGCCGAGTGGTTAAGGTGCTGAGCTAAGATCGAAGGATCCGAGGGCGAAGAAAATTGCTAATCACTGTTAATTCCGTAAGGCTCCCTTGATCGATGGCTCCTTTGATCGAAAAG
Organism: Mitrocomella polydiademata; assembly: GCA_036023255.1. Taxonomy (NCBI): domain Eukaryota; kingdom Metazoa; phylum Cnidaria; class Hydrozoa; order Leptothecata; family Mitrocomidae; genus Mitrocomella; species Mitrocomella polydiademata. The sequence continues at coordinate 12,051 of JAYRBV010015535.1, forward strand.
GTCACCATAGGTACGTAAATATGTTCAAATAAATAAATATTTTGTATCTGGGGAAAATCTATGCAGTTTAGAAAAATTTGAAGTGCTAGGTCCAAAGTTTCAAAAACTATATTTTAGAAATATAGAACAAACAAATAAACACTTAGCCTGTACCTTCCCGCCCTTCACGGGAAAGGGCGGGAAGGTACAGGCTAATAAACACTTGGATACAAGATGGATAAACAACTCAATAAATTCTACTCTATGTAGCCTACAAAAAAACACGAAAACTTACATGCAAAAAATATTGCGTGCTGAGCTATCCCATAATCGTTCATGAGATAAAGCAACAGTTTGTTTATTTAAATAAGAGGTACAATACTGAATCACGCAGGTCACTTGGCTTTTTCACATTTTAGTAAAAACGAAACTAATGTATGGATGTCAGTAGTCTACTCGGGTAGACTAAGATGATTCATTTTACATAAGGCTAGTAAAGAAATTTTCGCGGAATTTAATTTCGCGATTTTGGGTGTAAATCGCGAAATTAAATCCCGCGAAACTTTTGAAATCGGCTCATTCGCGAAATTTGCGATTATGAAACTGTGAATCGCGAAAATTTCTTCCCTTA
>JAYRBV010015546.1:0-12656 GCA_036023255.1 Mitrocomella polydiademata
AGTTATATTTTTAAGTGCATTAGTAAGAATGTTAGTTTGCATACCCTTTGTATTTCTTGATCATCTGCATCACCAGAAACTGTGATGGTTTTACCAGTGATTGTTTTTTGTACAGTTGTTGTCTAAACAATTTTGTTGATCACTTCGTTAGTACAATAATTAGGAAATAATCACATAAAACATATCAAATAAGATGAGAGACTTACTCGGACAACTTGGGTTGTTGTGAAGCTTCCAATATCTCCAACTTCTTCTGGTGCTTGGCTTAAGAGTTGTGCAATTTCTTCAGGAGTTAATTCAGTGGAATCGCCTTCAATAGTGATTGTCTTTGTGATAACTTCAGTTGGAAGTTGTTCGCTACTCACCGATAAATCGCCAGCCTCGTCTTCATGAAAACTCTCCATATGACTTGGTGTCAAATCAACTTCGATGATTTCCGTTTTAATGACTTGTGTGTCTTGTCGTGGAAGATGGTAAGGTCGAGTTCTCACAACACCTGGTTCACTGTTTACTGGAGCAACACGGACGTCATCTTGAGAAGTCTCTTTGATGAAAATTACTTCAGTTTCTACTTCAGGAATATCAGTGGCTTCTATGCAATCTTGTTCCATGTCAGGGTACGATTCTTCTTGTGACTAAAAATAAAAAATAACAGTCAAAAAGATGAATCCACAATACTTTTATTCAAATCAAAAATCTTTTCGTACCAGGTTAGATCTAAAAACGTTTTATGTTTTCGTACCTGATTAGATCTGAAGATGTATTCTTCCTCTGGTAATTCCGATTCATCAGGAACGATGACAGTCGGTTTTGCCGGGACCGATGGCGGATTTCTTGTTTTGACAACTTCGGGTTTATCGTTTTCGTTGAATGAAACTGTACGTGTTGGGACATGACCTTTAGGGGTGGATGGCGGTGAATCAAACACCCTTGAACTTCTGGGTGAATCGGTTGGATCTTCATGGGCGAGATTTTCGTGTTTTGCTGAAAAGGGAGAAAAAGATTTGTGGGTCGTCAAAAGTACAAGGAAAAAAAATCATTTTTAAAAGTAGGAATCTTTTGCAGTTGAATAAATACGAACCACGGACAGCGGAAACGAAACCGCCACGCCCTTGTTCAACTTGTGACACATCGGTGACAGTGTAAATAATACTCGAATTCCCGTCGTTATTTCTCTTGAAATCGTCTTGCTCATTTGCTGCATTACTTCTCGTAGTATCCCTAAAGTTAGAATACCAGATATTCTGTCATTCACGCAAATTCATATATCAATAGATTTTTTAGACGAAATAAGAATAAATCTTACCTTCCATCGTCGCTATCGCTACTGCTTGTTGTTTTCTCGTGGCTGCGTTGACGTGGTGCTGGTTTAGGAGCTTTCTTTGGTTTTGTTCTTGTCATTTGAATAGTCGGGTCGGGAAGATCGATCTCAAATCCATCATCCTAATCAAGAAGAATTGTTGTAGATGAAATGAAAAGGTAATGTTTACAAAACAAGGTATGGGAGATGAAATGAAAGGATTTCATACTTTAGATTCGTTGGTGAGATGAACGTCTAATCCATATTCGTCAAGTTCATTGTCAAAAGATTCGTTGTAAGCATCTTCATCGTAGTTACTGCCATGTCCTGGAAATAACCAAGTACCAACCATGAGATAAACACTCAAGTATGACTAAGAATAACAAACAAACAAATAAAAACTTACGAATGGGAGATTTGACTTCATCGTCTGAGGGAAGTGTAAAGATGGAATCGATTGTTGCGTTTAAACCTTCTTTATCTAATCGTTCTTCCTCTTCTCTTCGCTTCAATTCTTCTTCGTCAACAGACGAGGAGAGAGCAGGTAATTCAACAGAACTTTCTACGGGTGCAACAGCTTGAGCGGTTATCGTTTCATTTTCAGAAATTGGTTTTCTTTCGGGAGGAGAATTTGGATTATCGAGACCCATCGACATTTCGCTTAAAATAATTGAATGAGCAGTTTTACAGACGAGCCCAAATAATGAATGAATTGAATGTTTTCTTACTTATTCGGATGAACTTTTTCGCGCGAAATATTTTGAAACTTTTGAAATATTTTCTTACTTGATTTCACTGATGAGGTCATCCATACTCATACTCATTTCAACAGGACTCAAAGATCCACTTGTGTTCATATCATCCTTCGTTTCACTTGTACTGAAATAATCAACAAATCATTGAGAAACTACATTTCATGATTTTCACATACACAGATAAAATAAGCAAAATTTAAAGAATGCTTGAATCTGAAAATTAAAACGTTAATACAGTAAAATTGATACAGTAAAAGAAACAAGCTAATACCTAACGGGATGACCGTCTACGAAAGTGATGGTCGATGACGATTCAATTGGTTTGCTCTCCATCTGTGGGTCTTCCTCTCCATCTGCGTGTATAACATACCGCGTTGTCGTGTATGTTGTCGTTATTGTTGTGGTTATGATACGACGTCGGATACGTTTCTTGGTACCATCAGGTTGCTCTTTCTCGATAATTTCCCATTCCTAAAATCACATATGATGGACGAAATGAGATAAATATCATCGATTCTACTGACTCTTTTCATCTTACGGAGCATAATGACATACCTGAGGATCAAAAGGTTCGTTGTCATTTTCCATGTCAACTTCTTCATATTCGACGTCATTTGTGACGTCTTTAGATTTGGTCGACGGCTTCTTCAAAATCACATTACATTTGGAAATATAACGACGACGGAATTTTTTGACGGATCCATCTGGTTGAACTTTTTCATATTCCTCCCAAATCTGTAAAAAAAACTTGATTTGTAGCTATTCTTTATCTATGTCAAACCTTACCTGGAACTTGTGTTTATTAAAAGAAGACTTACGTTGCGGTCAAAATGTACGGGGCTGTTTTCATCGACTTCAATTTCTTCATAGCTTGGTGCATCCTCTTCATCTTCACCTTTACTATGTACAGGATGACTTGTGATGGTCATACGTACAGGTTTGCGCACCGTCACTTTCATAGCACGACGTCTCACACGGATAATCGTTCCATCGTCTTTCTTCTTTTCGATGATTTCACTCTCCTATTGAAAAAACAACAACATAAGTTATCAAAAAGTTAATATAAACAACATTATTATTATTATTAATTTATTTCGAGTTGGTTTTTATATCTAATATACAAAACTAATTCAGACCAACTATAAAAAGTAAAAATACCTAAAAATTTAAAAATTCCTGCAAAATATGCATGTACAGTCACTACCATCCCAAGACTTTATCTTTAGTTTAAATTCATCATAATTAGAGCATGAAATAAATTGAACAATTTTCCTTACTGGATCATTAAGCGCATTTTCAAATTCGGGACTGTTTTCATCGATTTCAACTTCTTCAAATTTAACTGGACATTCTTCGATTGGTTCATCACTTCCTTCAGTAAACTTCTTGACGACGGTCACCCTCATGATTCGACGTTTGACACGAACAATAGTTCCATCAGGCTTCTTTTTTGTAACAATCTCAAATTCCTACAAAAAAAAGAAGATTTCTGTAATCAAACAAACTCATTTTTATTTGGACTAAACAAAACGAATAAAAGGAAGAAGAGAAATTTCTTACAGGGTCATCAAAAAGGCTATCAAGATCTGGACTATTCTCATCCAGTTCAATTTCTTCACATTCAATAGGTTGTTCTTCGATGGGTTGTACTTGCTTCTCGGGAACCTTTTCGTATTCTTGGGCTTTCACGAACTTTACAACGACGATACGACGGCGATAACGTTTAACGCTACCATCGGGTTGTGTTTTCACCAGGTCTTCCCACTCCTAAAAAATAAAAAATAAATAAGAAAAATCAAAACAAAGAAACTTAACAATGAAGGTAGATAATCGGAAGTTTTATTTACTTCAGGGTCATATTTCTCAGCATCATCTGGATTTTCTTCATTGACTTCTTCTTCTTCATAGTTGACTCCATCTTCGTTGTCAGGGGATGGTCGCTTGACAACCTTCATAATGTAAAGTCGACGCCGAAACTTCTTTGTAGTACCATCAACTTGTGGTCGATCGATCGTTTCCCATTCCTAAAGACAACAAATAAATGAATATGGTATCCCTCACACACTTGGTAACTGGACAAAGTGACAAAACAATTTTGTTTACCTCTGGATCAAACTGCTCATCTTCTGGATTTGCTTCATCCAATTCAACTTCTTCAACTTTACAATCTGATTCATCGACAGGTTCTTCATCTTGATTCTTACGAATGATCTTGACGATAAAAATTCGACGACGATATTTCTTCACACTTCCGTCAGGTTCAAGTTTTTCAACAGTTTCCCATTCCTGCAAGAAGGAACAAAGAAAATTTATGATAACTTTATTTATAATTATAATTTATAATAAATTTATAAGAATAACACGGATTGTGCTAACTCAAACTCAAACTAATTTCAAATGTTTTACATACTGGATCATATTTTTGCTCGTCGTCAGGAGTACTTTCATCAACCGGCATTTCTTCAACAATGACTTCATTCTCGTTCACCAATTCTTCAGGTTTTTTTATAATCTTCACAATGATAATACGACGTCGATATCGTTTGGTTGAACCATCTTCTTGTGGCTTCTCAACAACTTCCCATTCCTACATTGAAACAAATGGAAAGTAATCTATTGTGTGCATTCTTACAAAATAAAAGATTATCATAAAATTATTGAAATATTTGTTTACATTTGGATCATATCTGTCGTCTTCGGGATTGCTTTCATCAATTTCAACTTCTTCATATTGGATTGGTTCTTCTACTACAGCTTCTTTTGGTTTCTTCACCACTTTCACAATAATGATTCGACGTCGATACCGTTTCTTTGTGCCATCAGGAAGTGTCTTTTCAACTGTCTCCCATTCCTTACCATAAAAGGGACACAATGTAGTTAGGAAATGTTTTACAAAAAGGAAATTGGACCAACAACACTTAAGGAGACGACATTACAGCTAAACCTGCTTTCATTAGAATATTCTACTAGTAATACTGTATAGAGTGTTTATAATCAAAAATATTTCACAGTAGCAAATTTTGTTTACCTTTGGATCATATCTATCATCTTCAGGATTCGCTTCATCAATTTCAATTTCTTCAAATTGGACTGGTTCCTCATGCTGAGGTGCAACTAAAAAATATATATATTGTGCTTAAATTGTTTTATATTTATGAATTGAGTTATATGAGTTTGTTAATATTGGGGACCCGTGGACAAGTGGTTGAAACACTGACCTTAGGGATGAAAGGAAGTTTTTTAAGCATATCAAACTCTATAAAACTATCTAACTATCAAGCTCTATAGGTACCCTCATTGATCGCATTTCATTGTACCAAAGAACCTATTCTAATAAATATAAAGATTAAAATATTAAAGATAAGAGACAATACTTACTTATGGTTGGTTCAATGTAAGGAACTTCCGGTTCAATCAAGGGTTTGTTTGAATTAGGTACAGTTCTTCGTTTACTTGGTGTTCGCTTGAAGTTTGGTTTCTCTTTTTGTCCTTCATTCATGTTCTGATTTCTCATTTGATACAATGTACGATCACTATAAAAACATTTACGAATTCTCCAGTTGTATACATTATTCAGAAAAACTTTTTTCTCTCGCAAATTTTTTGAAAATTACCATTTGCGAAAGTTTATCCACACTGTAAGTTGTCTACATTACCAAACCACAAAAGTTTATGCTTTTAAAACTTACACCAAAAATAAATTTCAAAATCAGGATTCACGAAAGTTTATCTCACAAATTTTTTACCTATCAAAATGTAAAATTTACCTATATCTGAAGCTTGATCTGAGTTTCAAAGAATCCAATCTTTTTCGTGGAGCATCCGGTTTTGTCAAGCGAAAGAAAGTATGATACTCAACAGCTGCTTTGTAGCATTGTTTACAAAGTTTTGCAGAGTCAAAATAGTAAACATAGGTCTTTTTGCTATTATTCTCATCCTAAACAAAATCAGTGAGAGTGTTGAAAGTTATGCTATCATATATTGATACAAGTTATCAGACTTTATTACAGAAGATTCCCTGAAATAATAAAAACGAAAAACTAGATCGTAAATTCTATCCAACAAAAAGTTTACCATTGGTTCTTTCAACTTGACGGTAAATTTTCGTCTGTTGTATAGAAAGTCATGGATTATTTTCCATCGGAAAAGAAGTTCTCGCTGGTCATCACGATAAATGTTGATTCCAAGAGCTGCAACACCGATTTCAACTGGCCCATCAGAATCCATTGCCTTGTGAATATCTACCCCATATCTTGGGATCTTCTTGGCAATTTCTAAGAAATTCAATTCTGCTTGGGCGGGTGATTGGCCTCTAAAATGAAAGCAATTTTTTTTAATAAATGCTGACAAGAAAATGTCAGTACTAATGAATTGACAATGTTCAACTGATGATTACCTATGCTCCTTGTGATAAGAATTGACCATTTGTACAACGTCATTGTTCTGAAAAATGAGAAATGGTAACAACTTAAAAATTCATCATTTTTCAAAGGAAAATATGTTAAGAATAAAAGATATCAAAGATCTCCTACATGTGCAAAATAGTATCCTTCAAGGTAATCATGGTCATGTTCAGAAAAATGAAAGTCCCCAAGTTCGGCTGAAAAAAAAAAAATAGATAAAAGAAATAATGATCTTTTTATAAAGAAACAATATTAAGAAAAAATATACAGTATTGTGAAAAGTAAAACATATACTGTATACAGTATTATGAAAAGTAAATTGACAGATAAATTAATGATAATTAATCTAATTAAAATAAATGCATTTGATTTTTTTCCATGTTCAGCTGATAAAAAAATGAATTCATTTTTTATCATATTTTATGGAATTCAAAACAAAACAAAAAAGGGAGTCCACCTTGAGCAGTATAGGAACCAAGGAGAGCTGTAATGTTGTCGGAACAAACCAATCTAAAGGGATTAATTTTCTTTTTATAAAGAGCAATTAGTCCAATTAAATCATAATAACTTTCATTTGGTGGTTTCCTTAGATTCAGATTAAATAAAAAAAGATAAAAAGAAATTGTCCACGTTTCAACTGTTGTTTACCTTTTTTCACGCAAGTCTTCTTGAAGTTGCATGTACAACAAATATCTAAAAATAAAAATACAGTACACTCCTAACAACATAAATAATTCATAATTAAAGTTATCACAAAAAAAGATCAAAAAGCTACCTCATATACACATCTTGAAGTCTTGCTGGTTCAGGTTCATAGAATTTGACACGGAAATGAAATTCAGCCTTTGAATCTAAAAGAATAAAATACTTTTACATACACTCATCTCATATGGACTTTAAATTATTCATGTCACACTTCTAAAACTTTGGATCGTTTATAAAATCCAATATAAATATTTCAAACTATTATTATATATATATGTGCATTCATTCAATTCCAAAAACAAATCCTGATTTCAATATGCTTGTAAAATTAAACATAGATAAAATAGAAACCTCCAATTTGGTGCTTCATGTCTTTGTGAATATCCAGCCATGTCTAAAGTGAACAGGAAAAATTATTTTAGTATTAGACATCATTTAGTAAAGCTGGCCACTAAAAAGTAAAGCTGGCCACTAAAAATGTTTAATCTTTTAATTTTAGTCACTTATTAACTAAAAGATATTGAGCAAAAAAATGTGCAGATTTGTAGCTCAACATGTTTTTATGCATACTTGTTTTCAAATAAAACAATTCAATAGAAAAAAAACTTCTATTTCATATAATCAAAATTGTATGAGAAATTATTTCAACCCTCTAATGAAGATGGGTTCTTTAAAATATAAACCTTTAAAAACAGTTTTCTTTTTTTCTAAAAAGGTGAAAGGCAGAAAAAAAAGATTTAACTAAAAAAAATTATTACCTTATTATCACTTTTGAATAGTAAACCAACATATTCTTTGGCAGTTAAATCAAGTTCTTGCACCACCTTATCAAACAATTCTTCTCCTTTTGCTGATTTCTACAAAATTAAAAAAGTTTGAAATAATTTGTATATAATACATATTGTAATAATGTCTTCTTTTGTAACACCATATTTAGAACAGTATTTTTTGTGAACCACGCTGTACTGTACAGTAGTAGTTCCATTTCTAAAGTTAACAAAACTTTTTAGAAATGAAAAGACGGCCTATTAATCCAAAATATCCTGAAAGGCCATGTAATTTTGTGTTAACTATATGACTCTAACCAGCTCTAACTAATTTATGACATTTCGGAAAAATAAAAACTTGGGTCAGTAAATTGTTTTTGAGGAAAAATAAAAAAATAAAAAAATTCTTACAAAAATTTGGGGGTATTTTAGATTCTATTGTTCGTAATACTATATGCTAAAATTCCCTCTTTTATGCACAGCATACTTCAGCTAACTGTAATCTGTCATATAATTGAAGTTGAATCAGGGCAACTTTTTGCGTATAAAAAATTATACAACAGATTTCAAGATTCATCAAGATTCCTGCTGGTCGTCAGCGTTCCATTTAACGTATCGCGAATCGCGATTTGCGAAGTGTTTTGAGCTTTTCGCGAATCACTTTTATCAAGAATGATTAAAAATTGCAAATTAAGAACTTTTCTTCCTAGAAAAATTGTGATCAAAACAAGATTCCATAGAAAGGCTCTTTTTAGAAGGAAAACATAGCATTTTCCAGGGATCTAGAGTGTTCAAAAATCAAAAAGTTTTCTGGCAAAAGCATTTTTTTTAAATTAAATGGAACGCTGGTCGTAATATTTTCATAAATAAACATATTTTCTGACAGACTTTATACCAACCTCTATGGATGTGGTGATGATAGTACCATCTAAGCATGTAACTTCACAATCATATTGTGCACCTGATTTTCTTTTGGACTTTTTTGAACTCTCAGCAGAATTGGAACTTTCTCCTCTCGTTTCTTTGACATCAGAACCCATAATGGTTACTGGCTAAATCAATAAATTTGAAGATGAACTTAAGAATCAGCAAAGCACAAAAAAACAACAGCCAACAGAAACAGAAAGCAAATATATATATTCAAAACATCCAAAGAAAGACGACGAGATTATAAAAGAATACCCTAGAATACCCTTAGCAGGTCCTCTAGCAGCAGCAGCCTAGTAAATAATCACTGAATCAAACAATCTTTTATGTAGAGAGAAACACATTGTAACTCTAAAATAGTCTGATTATATGTGATAGTAGTAGGTTGATTTGAGAGACATCCCAGACTAATCTATAAAATCCTCCTTTTATATAAAAATCAAACATAAATATGTGTATAAACTAAATATTTAACATTTTGATTATTAAAGCAAATAAAACTGATTTTACCTTTTCTCCGTTTCTACAATCTGAAAGCCTAGAGAATATACAGATATATTCAGTGTGTGTACTCTTCTAGACACTTGAGTCTTGACAGCCCAGTTTTCTTTCTACTTATTAAACTTATTAAATGTGAATGAAAATCGCTGCTATAACCTTTTGTTTTTGTTTGACAGTTCCGCCCTGTTTGGTTTTATTTATTAGCTATCAGTAATACGGCTCCCTCTACACTGAACATGTGAAATTTTGCCACGTCTAACTAGGGTTTTAACGGAAGAATCATGCATAATCATTCGACGTCGAATAATCGACAAAATGACAAATACGATTCTTTTAAAAACACATAAACGTATCAACTGCATCACTCGGTATGATTGTACAATGCACTATTCATTGAAATGGCGATGATGAATTTCTAGAGGCGAGCGATTATATAATTTGTGTAGAGTGTGGAGGAGGGTCAACAAAATATCGCTTAAAAACCACGCGGTATTTGTACCGAATAGCTTCTTCCATCTCTTCACCATACATAACAAGGTCAACAGTTCTACAAAAAAGACGAATAAATATGGCAAATATTTTCCCATGTGTAATTGTTCATGGTGGAGCTTTTAACATTCCACAAGTTTACGTTCGACGATATCGAGAAGGAACACAAAATGCTGCCAAAGTTGGTTATGAGTGTTTGTTGCAGGTATATAAAAGGTTGTTTTGTTATTACTTATTGTTATTATAATAAACTGAAATTTTCTTCGTCTACCTAGAAGGAAAAAAATAAGGACCTCTCCTTTATACCAGCGTTCAATTTAAAGGGCCGTAGGTCAATCTATAGAGGGCAGGTCGTTGTTCAATCTAAACGTCGTCGTCAAATCTTGAAGTCACCGTTCAAACTCGAGGTCGTGGTTTAAAGTTCAAATTTCTTTTCGGTTAACAGCAGACAGACAGCATGAATTTTGAGGCATTGCTATCATTTGCTGCATTTGCTTCTTTAGGGAGGTACAGCTCTGGACGCGGCCGAAAGAGCAGTGAATGCACTGGAAGATAATTCTGCTTTCAATGCAGGACATGGTGCCGTTTTAACAGAAATCGGAACCGTAGAAATGGATGCTATTGTAGCAGATGGGAACACCGGAAAAACAGGTTTGTCAAGTAATATTCACCGTTATAAATTCCGCAAATCTTTTTCAATTATAATTTGATATGATTACGTCATATAGGGGCTGTTGGTTGCATCCGTGATGTTGCCAATCCAGTTTCATTAGCCCGCAAAGTGATGGAAGAAACACCACATTGTTTGTTAGTTGGTGAAGGTGCAATGAGATTTGCCAAGAAAATCAACTTCCCACTTGTTGAAGATCCACACGAATTGATTACCAACGATTCCGCTTGTAAAAGTTTTGTCTTCGGTTCTGGTAATTAGATAGCTAGGAAACCTTGTCGCGCAACATCCCACCTTGCTCTGCTTCGCTTTTTTAGGTTTTATATAAAAAGACGATGCGGGACGGCGCGCGTAAAAAGAGAAAACAAAGCTAGGTTTCCTAGCTAGTAACAAGACGGAATTTATTAACTGTGTTGTTACAATACACAAAGCTAAGGAACTCTTGCCTCTTGATTTGCTTAGAAATATACCTTCTTGTTTTTATCCATAGGAACGTTTGACGCACATATTCAAACATATATGAATAAAGTTGTAGAAGCAAAAGGAGTAGACGATTTAGAAATCGCTTTTAAAAACATAATCAAAGAACAAGCTGTATTGAATAAAACGAATGGCCATGATACAGTTGGGGCGGTGGCCATTGATAAAGACGGGCGGTTAGCCTGTGCAACATCGACAGGTGAGGTGAACTTGTTTCAATTACAGGTTTACGTCAATCATACTTTGTCTAATTTACAAGCTTGCGTTATTTTTAAAACCACCCTTGGAATCTTTTCAGGAGGCATGCCTGGTAAAATGCTTGGGCGTGTTGGAGATTCACCACTTTATGGATGTGGCGCTTATGCAAATAAAAGGGGTGCTTGCTCTTCAACTGGCCATGGTGAATCACTGATAAGAACCACAATTTGTAGACAGGTATAAAAGTTCAGTAAAATTTGAGTATCGAAACCCACGTGTATGATTTATCCTTCCGGCCTACTCCTAAAAATTACTTTTCATATAAACTGTTCCATTTTCCTTTTAGGCAGTCTACTACTTAGAGCGAGGATTTTCAGCAATGGAAGCATGCCAAAAAGCTACCGAATATTTGTTAAAAGAGACAGGTGGGCGAGGTGGCATTATTTTGCTCGATAATTCAGGAGATGTCGGTTTCTCCTTTAACACTGGTTCAATGGCATGGGCATCCATGTCAACAAATGGAATAAGACATGGTTTACACGTAGGAGAGGATATGGTTGAAAAATATGAAACTTGAACAAGATAATGACAAACTTTGCATAACCATTATAGGATGTATTTAAAGAAATTTAAAAACTAAGATAATATTATAAAATTACAATTTTAGACATTTACATTGTGCATTGATTAAATTGATGAGAGTCCCGTTCCATTGTTACGTTGTCGAAAGAACAACTTTTGCATCTTTCACTTGTCTTGAAAATTCCTATAAAAAAACAAACTTGAATTAGACAGAAATATTATACAAAACCTACCAAGAATGTGACATACAAAAAATAAAAATAATAATTGCAAAGAATTTGGGCGTGACAAAAGGACTTTTTTTCCAATTTTGTCAAGCCCAAATTAATTAGTTAATGTATTCATTAATACCGGGCTGTTAGAACAATTAAGCTGAATCGGCGATGAATGATACCTGGAATTCAACTAAGGTCATTTCAACGCTTTTTGTGACGTCATAACCACTTGAATCTTGGAGATAAAATTTCAATGTAACAGTTGGTGCATCTAAATTTTTACATTTATTTGAACTACAAGCCATGCTGAGTTTCCAATCAAATTTTGTTAATTGACCAACATTGAGATTTCCATCACCTGCTACCATTATGATTTATTTCTTCTAGAATCTAAAGGTAACATTAGTCATATTGAATAATTTCATATCCTTTTTGGATTGTAAAGAAAGAAGCTAATGCGGTTCATTATTTTTGAACAGTTTGACTAGACTGTTAAACAAAAAAGACATTTTTAGGGAAGATACTTTCAGACGATAGCTTTTGTAGATTTATCAAATCTTGTTAAACCGCTAGTTTCTTTTTAAGTTAACCCCGAAAAACCAAGCCTAAAATCATTGTTTCACGGTCGAGTTCATTAATTTGAAGTTGGAAAATATAACAGGTG